>OX104119.1:40307802-40460726 GCA_944474755.1 Limnoperna fortunei
AGAGTCGGGGGTATATAGTGGTCCTCATGTCCGTCCGTCCGTCCTTCCGTCCGTTCGTCCGTCCACATTTGGTTTCCGGATGATAATTCAAAAAGTTTACATCCGATTTGAATGAAACTTTGGGATATTGTTATATATCAGGTTGGTAAGAAGCCTATCGATTTTGGGGGAAATCCGTCAAATTTCAAGGTCACAGTGCACGAAAAACGTTAGAAATTTTAACAAAAAAGTTGTTTCCGGACAATAACTCAAAAAGTTTACATCCGATTTTAATGAAACTTTGGGATATTGTCATATATCAGGTTGGTAAGAAGCCTATCGATTTTGGGGGAAATCCGTCAAATTTCAAGGTCACAGTCCACGAAAAACTTTAGAAATTTTAACATAAAATTGTTTCCGGACAATAACTCAAAAAAGTTTGCCTCCGATTTGAATGAAACTTTGGGATATTGTTATATATCAGGTTGGTAAAAAGTCTTTTGATTTTGGGGGAAATCCATCAAATTTCAAGGTCGCAGTCCACGAAAAACGTTAGAAATTTTTTACAAAAAAGTTGTTTCCGGATGATAACTCAAAAAGTTTGCATGTGATTTGAATGAAACTTTGGGATATTGTTATATATCAGGTTGGTAAGAAGCCTATCGATTTTGGGGGAAATCTGTCAAATTTCAAGGTCACAGTCCACGAAAAATGTTAGAAATTTTTACAAAAAAGTTGTTTCCGGAAAATAACTCAAAAAAGTTTTCATCCGATTTTAATGAAACTGTACAAAATATTCTTATATATTTTGTTGGTAAGAAGCCTATTTATTTTGGTGGAAATCCATCCAATTTCAAGGTCACAATCCACGAAAAACGTTAGAAATTTTCACAAAAGCGGGGGTATCAGCGATCGCTAGATCGACTTTGTCTAGTTTTTGTTGGGTGAGTGTATTTAAACTAACCAACAATGTAATAAGTTCCATTACATCTTGGAATCCCTTTGCAACTGTTAAGCAGTTACATGCATTTACATGTATAGTGCTTTGGATAAAATTACATACGATCACTCTGTTCAAGATAAAGCGTTTCCCGAGATAACTATATCATATTATTTCATATCAGTAAAATTATGTTTGTTGCAATTGAATAAAACAAGGTCAGCTGGTATTAATTAATCTGCAGTAATTTGACTTCAGGGCATTATCACGACGTGGTAATGCCCTCTCCAGTAACAATCAACATAAAACTCTTTAATTTTAATTTATAAAAAAATATACCTCGATAAGTCGAAGTTTGCGGGACCGTAAAAAATATATCGAGTTATCCGAAGTTCGAGTCAACCGAGTTAGGGTGTGACGTTATTTTCATTATGTGATTATTTTTTTTTAAATCTAACGGTATTTATTTCATGTATATTGGTTTCGAACTTCGGCATTGCTTGTTTTGTCACGGTATTTGTGGCGTGCGATATATTAAGCATTTTAGCCATTCACATAAATCGACAATAATAAATAAATAGTGTAATCATATTTTATAAACTTTACTACGAAATTATGGAAAAACATTTCAAGAAAACACTTATCAACGTACAGTTCGAAAGAACTAATGAAACAATACAAATTGGTTTTTTATGTTATTGACAACACACAAGTCAACAAAAATAACAGAAATGTCTTGAAAGAAACGGAACTCAACGACATATACATCATTGATCAGATCAACAGAAAATTTTAAATAATTATCATTTTTAATTAAACATGACAAAATAATTGGTCAGTAATGCATGTCTTGCGCTTGGATTACCAATTCGTTTTATTAAATTGACAATTCAAATTCTAATAGCCAATCAAAAATCGTGTTTGCTCTATGACAGGTGTTTAAAATAAACAGACGCGTATTAAGGAACAATACAAAATACAAATGAAATTGTTAGTTTTGACATCGATATCGAGAGCAAAATTAACATCGAGACAACGAGGTTAAAATTACACTAATTAATACTGTCCGGACTGCAAAA
Organism: Limnoperna fortunei; assembly: GCA_944474755.1. Classification (NCBI taxonomy): domain Eukaryota; kingdom Metazoa; phylum Mollusca; class Bivalvia; order Mytilida; family Modiolidae; genus Limnoperna; species Limnoperna fortunei. The sequence goes on from OX104119.1 coordinate 40,309,801, forward strand.
ATCCATCGAGTTAAGCGAAATATCGAAACAACCGAGGTCGACACATCCGAGGAAGAAATGCATTGTTGATATGGGAAAAATGCCGGGACTTAAAAATTATATCGACCTAGCCGAGGTATCGAGTCAACCAAGTTCGAGACAACGAGGTACATGTACAACTTAAATGAGGAAAAAATGTCGTAAGTTTATAAAACTAAATGTGTATAGCCTAAAAATGCCAAACTATGATATATCAGGATGACCACATTCAAATCATACAGCAGGCAGCTACTTATACAATAGTTGCTTATATAGAGGGCATTGTCATGATATCTCGACTGCACAAGGGAGAGTGGTATTGCCTGAAACATTGATAATGCCCGAGCCAAAGGCGAGTGAATTATCAATGTTAAAGGCAATACCACTTTCACGAGTGCTGTCAAGTATCATGACAATGCCAGCTATATAAGCAACTATTATATTTATTTTATTGAAGAGTTAAGAAACCATGTGTTTAGACTGTATTATGTATTTGTAGCTGCTTGCTGTATGATTTTAATGTGGGCCTCATGATATATCGTTTGGCATTTTTTTGGCTATACACAGTTAGTTTTCTAAACTTTATGTCATTTTTTCCTCATTTGGGTTGTACATGTACATATATTTTTTTATAAATTAAAAATGAAAAGTTTTATATTGCTTGTTACTGGAGATGGCATTACCACGACGTGATAACGTCCGTGGGCATTATCACGGCGTGATAATGCCGTCATGTCAAATTACTGTAAATTAATTTATACCAGCTGACTTTGTTTTATCCAATTGAAACAAACATAATTTTACTGATATGAAATAAAAATAAATAATAATACAGTCTTAAACACATGGTTTATTAATTCTTCAATAAAATAAATATAATAATTGCTTATATAGCTGGCATTGTCATGATACTTGACATCACTCGGGACAGTGGTATTGCCTTTACATTGATAATGCCCTAGCCTTTGGTTCTGGCATTATCAATGTTTCAGGCAATACCACTCTCCCTTGTGTACTCAAGATATCGTGACAATGCCAGCTATACAAGCAACTATTGTATAGTAATTTCTGTGTTTATTTGACAGTTAAAGACAGATACAACCGTAGTTCAGCCCGGAGTACGTGGTAGTCTTGATTCCGACCATGGAATGTCACCTGATAGGCACGTCAAATGTTGGGAGTAAGAACAATTATTTACGAAATATGATTATATTATTCCGAAAATTAAAACAATTAACATTTAAGCAAAGTATATTAGTTTGTTTGTTTGTTTGTTGTTTGAACGGTGTTTGAACTCCACTTTCATAAATTTGTCAGCTGTATCGTGATATCCAGTTTTTATTGGGTTGGAGGCCTGAATACCCCGAAAAAACCAACATTCGGTTAGGAAAACTGTCAATTCTATTCTTGAGTCAAGTGCACCCTGCCGCAGTGAGACGCAGTAATGAAAGACCACGTGATCAATAGTAGCTGACTAAAAACTATCTCAACCATTTGCCCAACGAGGCCCCACAAAGTAAATCACAACATTTTGAATTGATGTGAATGTGCGTTCACACGTAATTCGAATTGTAATGCAAACTCGCAGCAGATGAATTCACATTCATAACAACAGCTGCGTTCACACGCAATATTTAATTCTCATTTAAATTCGCATTGCGTTCACACGATGAATGACGGTGAATTCAAATTCATCATCGGGTGAAATCCCCCCTTTCTTTTACACAAACGCCCCAAAAAAACACGACTTTAAACCCGGGCTTCGAAAAAGATAGAAATTTTTTCTTTTTGCCTCAATGGCTTTAATTTTATTGTTGTCAAGAGGTGTCGAAATTCATTATTAAAATAACATCATTTATTCTGAAAATGTTATATTATGTAATAATTGAAATTGCTTCGTAAGCTTAGATCTGATTGACCAATTCAAATGTAGAAACCCATATTATATCAAATAACTTGCGTTGATCACGCGCACTATTCTTACGCCGTTAAAATCCAAATAGTTCTATGACGTCATTGCTGTTGTTAACGTTAAACTTGTCAAGATTTATAGTTTAAGTTAAACTAAATTATAAGGAATATTTCAAATTTCTGAACAGGTTATACGGTATAATCAGTATGGTTTGGGTCTGTCTACACCATTCATAAAATCGCTTCGCGGTTTATTAGGAGTTAACATACCCAAACCATATTATATCGTATAGCCTGTTAAGAAATTTGAAGTATTCCTTACATAAATCTTCAAGTTAAAATGTATTTTTTTATACACAGACTATTTCTACAAACGAACACACAAGTTATTATAATCATTTTAACTTTCACAGTGGTACACCTGTTTTGAATGCGTATTAGTTTAAATAAACGGTTCAGACGACAATTGAATTCGGTTCGAAAGCGAATTCAATAATGCAAAGTATTTTAATTCGAATTCAATTCCCATTTGAATCTACTTTCGTGTGAACGCAATAAAGTTTTTGAGTGCGCATTGGATTCGCATTCAATGCGCATTATATGTACATGTGAATGAAGCATGAAATTGCAAAGCCGTGTCTAACGAAAAACTCACGAACTTAACAAGCAACAAACAATGAAACATGCAACAAACAAATAAACAACACGAAAGTTATGTAGGGTGTTCCGGAAGGGTGAGAATATTTTGCTTTACTAGAAAATAATATTATTTTAAGAAGAGAGAGGTGAATTGTTGTATACAGGAGTAGATGACCAAGTTTATCTGTAGTATCAATGTTTAAATGCTCCTGTTTGATTGCAAGAGTGTTAAAATGAGTCTGCACTGTTGAAATGTTTGAATTATAAGTCTGTTGGACAGAACTGGTGTTAAGGAAACTTTTATGTTGTAAACATGTTTCAATGAATAAGTTCTGTTTTAAAAAAAAGATTAGATGAATTTGTAATGAAGTAGGAATGATTGGAAGAGAATGTGCTTTTGGACAAAATATGGAGCACGGGAGGCTTTGGAGATCAGCATTTTGTCATCAAGTAGGAGCTTGGGATATTTATGGTTCATCAGAACATCTCTTTTCCATTTCCGTCAGAGGTCCGAAATAGCCAAAGAGAACGCGATTGATTTAGATCGGACACAAGTTTTTTTCCTACAAAGGTGTACATTGCATGATAATGAAATTTATCTTTTAAGTTCGTTTCGTGACAAGCTTAGTAGACAGTCTAAAGAAAAGATTGAAGAACGTGAAAGGCTTTTAGACCATAAGGTATACAAGCAAGCGGGATCTTCTTCTCAACTCTATTTACTTACTAGCACAGCAAAGGTAATGTGTTAAAGTTAAAGTGTCATTATACTTGTGGTTTTGATCCGTCAAACTCTGTATGACCGTTGACTAATTAATCATCAGTTTTGCTTACGAAGACCACCTTAGTATTAAATAAGTTTTTCTGCGGTTCCCCATGTGGACAATCCACGAGCACTAAAATTAATAGGAGGGCAAGATCATTTCTTCCGTAAATGGCCGATCTCAGATACAGATGACCCTGTACCGATGAGCTCACGCGCACACATCTGTACTTGCTGCGTCATCCAATCAAAACGCCAGAAACAAGAACGTTGTTATGGAAGCAAAACAACGTTCTTGTTTGACGTTCTTGTTTCCGGCGTTCTGATTGGACGTCAGAGACAATGGAGTCTAAAACAATGGAGAGTATATAGGTTATATCGATGTGAAAGTTGTTGGTTTACGGAAGAAATAGGTACTTTCATACGTTTTGGGGAAACTCCGTGTGATCTTTCACTCGTGATAGAAATTTTTATGCGCTCCACTCTCGAAAAGACATAAAATTTCTATCACTCGTGAAAGATCAACCGGTCTTTCCCAAAAACGTATCAAAGAACCTATTATTCTGTTAACGTGTTTTGGGCATTTTTTTACAAGTATGTTTTAGCTGTTCTCTGCTTTCTTAAAAATTTACATTGTTGTTAACTGTTATTATGAAGAAAAAAACCCTGTTTGCTGTAAATAGTCAGAACACTGTTAACTGTTTTTCAGATTTTTTCTCTGTTGTCTGTTAATTCATTTATTCATCACTTTTTATACGTCCGTCATAGACGGGTCGTATTATGGGAATACCCATGACGGGAGGGCGGCGTCCACAGCGATGTCCGCTCTCTAATTCAAACATTTGTTGTCCGATCGTGAAACTTTTTATGGGCATAGTTCGATAACCAGCCAAATCACTTCAGCCACTTCAGAGTTATGGCCCTTTATTTATACAAAAATACCAAATTCGTATTGTCCGCTCTCTAACTCAAACAGTTTTTGACATATCAATATGAAACGTGGGGAAAATGTTTATGGGCATAATATCTCGATCAAGATTGATAACCAGCCCAATTGCTTCAAACACTTCAGACTTATGGCCCTTATTTATACCAAAACCGGCAGATTTTCGACGGGAGTATTTTGTGACACTTTGGCACTTGCATTTTGAATGTAATCGAGTCTTCCCATGAAGGGACGAATATACATAATATCCCATACTAACCCATACTAGTAACTGTAGAAACACTGATTAATGTGTGCATTTTCTCGCCGTATTGCCCTTCGATGAGATTCTGCTGTTATGTTTTTTTTCGGTTTTTGAACTAGCTGTTTTCTGTTGTCTCATGTAAATTGCTGTCATCTTTAATCATTATTTTAAATTTATTATTATTTGTTTCTGGAAAAATTACAAATTGTTAACCTGTTAATGGACCCCTCTAGCCCCCCCCCCCCCTTTAATTTAAAAGTAAACAAAAATAGTTTTGATTTCGATAAAATTGAAGTGTTTAATTTTTAAATAACAAAAATGTAAAGCAATTATTCGCATTCTCAGAAACGCTCTATTTTTAAACAATTTTGTGACGTCATCAACACATTACAGAAAGACGTCACGTCACCAATGAAATGCACTAGCACTTTTAGGGTACATGAACAAAAAAATATGAGATGCTCGTATTTCGGCTGAGCATATTATTCATATTAGTTATCTTAAATTACTGGTAGTCATGTTTCATCCACTTGCACAACTCTTTAAATTAAATTGTTATTTTTTTTTTACAATTTTAATTGCTAGTTGTTCAAGTTCTATTTTCGAACCACATATACACATCAAACCACATTAATTATCGATTCTGTTCTGTTACAAACCTGCCAATAGAACGCAAACTGTAGATTGTGTCTTTGATTGAAATCCTATCAAATTGCACGATAAGCAGATAAAACATATATATTAAAGCATAACATAAAGTAATGACAATGTAATTTATGCAGAGGAAAACATAACACACAATACAAATTACTGTAAATACACAGACTTGAATCATGTTCATGATATTTGTGCATGTAGACAAATGGTCGGCAATGGTCAAAACAGAACATCAACGAAAGCAGCTTGAATTTATAAAAATAACTTTCTATTCTGCAATGTTATGTATTTGTAAATCCATATTTTATTGTTATAGTATTGCGAAAAAAGCGAAGCTAGGTTTTTCGAAGCATTCTTTTATTACCTGTAACTAGTATAACTAGTTGAATTATAGGTTCATGTTTATTACAAATAGTACGTGTATGGACACGCACACAATTTACTTGATTTTTTTGTAATGTTTTGCCTTGAATAATTTTTTTTTTTCTCCAAAATTATTTCCATTGAGATAAAAGAAATAAACCGAACACAAACATAACAAAACATGTGCTTCATGTAGATTTCCTTGAACCACGTGACTAGTTTATTTTAATACACATACAAGGAAGCTTTGACATTTCACAGTACCATGTTAATGATTAATTTGAATACAGAAATAAACATATTTTAAAGACTTTTTTGTCTATGGTTTTTATTACGATTAAGCATACTTTATGGAATATTCGCCAGGTTGAGATAATATTTAGTGGTTAAATTTATGTCAGACACGTGTAAAGCTTTTTCAATTATTTTTTAATCGCCGGAGTTAATTGTATAAAAAATAAAAATCATGCATAAAGCCTTATAGTGACTTATGCCCAATCTGTGACATATTTTGCTGATATGACTTAAGTCAATCATACAGTATGTATTATAATTAATATTTTGTATGTGGCATATATAAGACACACGACAATTTTACAGAATAAAGACACAGCAAAAAAGAAAAGTGATGACGAAGCAAGCCAGATTTCACTTGGGGACGAAACTAATAAAGCAACTCAATGTGGCACCATAGATTTTGACGTATCTCTGACGTCATTTAGCGTCTCGACAGAAGATACCCGACTGAAGAGTGTAGCGGGCATGCCTATTGTTGAAAGCGAATCAGACAATGAAGAAGCGATTATGTTTCACAGCAGTCTTATGTATGGCCAACCAGATACTTCAAGCAAACCTAGCACAAAGAAAAATTCTTTGAAATAAACTAATCTGCTAATAGATAAATTGATTTATTTGATTCAATATCGGTCGAGGTCAACGGCCGAGGTCAATATTCCTTTGAATGTTCCATAAAAGATGACATAATTGTTTTATTACATTTCACTGTAAATTTTTCAACTTTTTTCCCGGTCTCTTTAATTAATACATTGGTGTTTATTATACACATGTAATATGAACAACCATACACATTTTGTTATCATCGTCAAAATTTGATATTTTGAGTGTTAGATTTGGTCATTATTTTGCTCTTGGACTAGTATAACTAGATTTATAGGTTCCTGTTTTCGTGCAGAAAACAATTTTAAAATAAATAGTTCCAAATCATTAACATATTTTGATATTACACGACTGACATTTTGATAACAAGTGGTATAGCACGCCTAAACACCTTTTTTGAAATTCATTCTTGTACCAACACAGCCAGCCATGCAATATAACTAGTAATCAAAACATCATTATCCTAAAATATGGGTTAGTGAGAGATACAGATCAGGTGTTTAGGAAGGGTCGGCGTATCCTACTCAACAGGTTATACCTGCTGTGTTACTTTGATAGCAGGTGTTCTGGAAGTGCCAGCATATCCTGCTAAACAGGTTATACCTATTGTGTTACTTTGATATCAGGTGTTCAGGAAGGGTCGGCATATCCTGCTTTACAGGTTATACCTATTGTGTTACTTAGATATCAGGTGTTCAGGAAGGGTCGGCATATCCTGCTTCAAAGGTTATACCTATTGTGTTACTTTGATATCAGGTGTTCAGGAAGGGTCGGCATATCAAGCTTCACAAGGTAAACCTATTGTGTTACCTTGATATCAGGTGTTCAGGAAGGGCCAGCATATCCTGCTTAACAGGTTATACCTATTGTTACTTTGCTATCAGGTGTTCAGGAAGGGTCAGCATATCCTGCTTCACAGGTTATACCTATTGTGTTACTGTGATATCAGGTGTTCAGGAAGGGTACGCATATCTTGCTTCTCTGGTTATACCTATTGTTTTAATTTGATATCAGGTGTTCAGGAAGAGTCAGCATATCCTGCTTAACAGGTTATACCTATTGTGTTACTTTGATATCAGGTGTTCAGGAAAGGTCGGCATATCCTGCTTCATAGGTTATACCTATTGTGTTACTTTGATATCATGTGTTAAGGAAGGGTTGGCATATCCTGCTTTATATCTATCAAAGAAACAATTCTCCAAACTTTCATGAATATTCATTCAGGCAGTTATATTCTGAAAACACAAATAAACACACCTTTTTTCACAAACTAAGACCCATAACTCTTTAACGATAAATCTGACATTTAGCAAAAAGTATACAGACCATGACATAATTAACAACTGTGCAGTTTTAAGAAAATCTGTGAAAGCATCTCAAGATACAGTGTGACATGTGAACAACGAAACGATGGACATTTGTATTCCATTCTGTCTTAGACAGGTGTATAAAAACAGAACCATCATGTATAAAGTGTGCTCCGTCCGACCAAGGGCATTAAGTTGTCAGTGTAGGACGTAAGAAACTCCCCAAGTTAGTTATAAAGTGTGCTAAAAATGACTAAGTTCCATTGTGTAAAAAATTAGGAAAAAATTCCATTAACAATTCCATAATAACAGGTGCACAACTTTAATACATGCACAAAGTGTCACAGATCTTGGTTGAAAACTGCAAGAGGAGTTGATTACACCAAATGTGTACTGTCTTTAGCAAATGTTCTGAAAAATGACTAAGTTCCCAAGTGTAAAATTACAAAAAATACCTCTAACAATTCCACGATTGCAGGTGCAAACTTCAATTCATGTGCAATCTTTCTGTGAAGTTTCAGATATCTGGATTGAAAACGAGGAGAAATTGATTACACAATATGGATACCCTATTTTCCCTGCTTGCCTGACTTTACCATACTTTAACTCCCGTTTGCACAAATGTGCAACCCGGCCAAAAATCAGTGTAATGTCATGAATGCAAGGTAGGTCACCCAAGAATACCCATCATATTTGTGTTATGAATATTCCATAATGAACAAGTGTGGACTGTGAGCTAATGCTCACTAGTGATACCGCTGCTTTCCCCAAAATTGTGCAAGTATGTCAACCATGTGTAAATATCTAAGTATTCGGTAAACAGCAAGTAGATGACCAAGGAGCATAAAATCGCTTTACACCATATGGGACTATAGGATAAAGCAATATGCAAAATATCAGGCTTATGCATCTTATAGTTGCTTAGAAAATTGTGACGGAAATTTTGCATGTATGTCAACAAGGTTTCAAAATCTAAGTATTCGGTAAACAGGAAGTAGATGAACAAGGAGCATAAAATCCCTTTACACCATATGGGAAATTTTGCATGTATGTCAATTATGTGTAAAAATCCAACTATTCAGTAAACAGGAAGTAGATGACCCAGGAGCATGAAATCGCTATACACCATATGGCACTATAGGATAAGGCAATATACAAAATATTAGGCTTCTACATGCTATAGTTCTTAGAAAACTGCAACGGAACGAACGGACAAGGGTAAAACAGTATACCCCTAGGGGGTATAATAACAAGTCGGGATAGACACTGTAAAATATATGTAGGGACAACCCTAACTTGAATGTCAACAATTCTTGTTTTATTGAGAGAATTGTTATTTAAGAGGAAAAATATTTACCAATTTCTTGTTACCACAGTACTGCAATAACAAATAAAATCTAAAACTTCCTTTTTTATAGCTTTAATCCAGTTCTTTATCACATGATCAGCAGACTTATCCAGTCTGTACTAGTTCTAAGGCAGGAACAAAACAAAATCAACAAACAACAATCCAACAATAAATGATGTACATGAGCAAATTTTAATAAGTTTTTAGCCTTGAGTTACCTCCCATTATACTACTTCCTGGTTAAAGGGAGATAAACTAGCAGTATCACTTATTAAATTCTGCACAGACATGTGCCCTAGCAAATTAATGTTCATATCTGAAGACAGAAACAAATGGAATAAATCTATTCACAATGCTAATTTAAATTATCTCCAAATAAAGATGCATGAGCAAATGTTCATAAACGGTTTAAAGTTACCTCCCATTATACTACTCCATAGTTAAAGGGAGATAAACCACTAGTATTACTTATTTAATTATGTGCAGACCAGTTAAAATTCAATCCATGTAAACTATTAAAAGACATAACATTGTCTTTGTAAATAACATAAAAGACATAGGTAAATATTTAAACATAAAATAGTATTTAATTTTTCTTTTACAGAAACTAATTGTATAGCAACACATTAAAGTCTCCAAAGAACAATATTAACCCTAAATATGTTTTTTTATTTTATTATTCGAAATGAAAGAAACTATGTGTTAGATACATATAAAAAGTCTTTCCTACTCAATTGTTCGCAGGTTTCCATCACAAGGAATTATTTTTTAGTTCCACACATCAATTTATAAAATACATTCACTCCATATTTTATGCAGAAACTCGCAAATTTTATTAAAAAAAATATTAAACTCATCCAATCACTTCATCATGATCTCATGAAATAACAAGTATTATAGACAACAATATATATGTAGTACTGTTGTTTTACTTTTCAAGTCTAATGGAAGTATTGCCAGTTTTTTCTGATTAAGGTGGAGGGGTTTTCACAGAATACTCTGGCCCTCGCTCACTTAAAACTGGACACAATGATATAGCTAAAAAACTATGGAATGTGGCATCCCCATTCAAACCTACAAACTTTTTGTGAAATCAATTTGTTTTCTTCCAATTACTCAGAACAAAAATATTCTTAACCAGATACTTCAAAAGCAAACAAAAAGGAAAATCATATACAATTAAAAAAATTTGAAATTTAAGAATTTGAACATATGTAGACATAAAAAGGACACAATATATCTCAACAACAGTTTGATATATAAATTTATAGGAGTTTGTACAGAGAGAGTTCACACAAATGTTTGATGGATTCAACCATGCCAAACTTGGCACATACGTGTGGCAAATCAAATCGATCTCAGCTCGACTGGATTTTACTTTCCCAATTATCCAGACGGAGAGCCTACCAGCTATTTTGACTTCTTATTTTTTCTATAGATTATACATGAAAGTTTACCAAAACAAAAAAGAACTGGGCAGGGGAGACAACCTAAACATTTTGCTCAAAATGGACTGTTTATTCAATGTAATTCAACATCCCATATTCCATAATTTCCTAGATTTTCTGATCACACCAAAATGATAATATTCAAAGCACACTCAGCATAAATTTGTGAACAATCTTTAAAATGTCAAAATATTGAATTTAAATGATAAATGATTAAACAGACTGCCTTTCTTATTTTAATTCAATTTTGCAACCAAAAGTCATTTTACAATTTTAAAAATACTTAAATGTGGCTATCTACACAATTACTTAAATCTTCTATAGTAAATGTCTTGGGCTAAAATCTATATCTGAAAACAGGAGAAAGGCATTTTTTGCAATTATATGGTTCCTGGTCTGAAGCCACTATTGTCTGTACCTCCATTAACATATATTTTTTCCCATAGTTTGAGGGTAACTGCCATACATACATACAAATGTCTTGTAATGGACACATAAGAAAATTATGTATATTTAGCAACTAAGGAAAATTGGTACAAGATTATTAAATAATCTCTCTAGCAAATGACTGATTATCTCCCCTCTTATACACAAACATCATTTCGTTACTTTATTCCATTAAAATAAATTGTACACATCTGTTATGCTATATAATATGAAATAAAAATAGCTTCACAGAAGCATGTACATGAAAATATCTTGATCTAGACCCCACCAGCCTCCAAGCTCTTTTTTCGGACCAAAAATGTTAAACTTTTATTTCACAATGTCCATTTTATAAGTTAAAAAAAGACACAATTTTCACTTGAATGTTAATATAAAACTGAAATATACACAAATTTTAGATGTTTAGAATGATGTTAAGGTAGCATTTTTATTCTAGTAAAAGTTACTTGGAACAATATTTTAGTAATTATGTGCATGTTGGGGCAAAAAGCATTGAGACTTGAATAAATCAAATAAAAACTTACAAAGATATGTAAACCTCTGACTTCTCTGTATACATTCTTATCTCTAAGACCAGTAGCATATTAATTTACTCAAAAATCTTAAACCAATTTAAAGCTACACATTTTTTAACAACAAAGGATGCTTGCAGGTCATTTTCATACTAAAAAGGTTTTCGATTGGTTGGTACAATTTGTCAATACTAAAATTTTTTATAAAGACTGAGATACAGGAATGAATTAAAATATCAATACATCAGTGTTTATTTTTGGATTTTAAAGATCTGCATTTTATTAAAATGTGGAAATTGTGGTTTATTGTGGAAAAAACTAATTCTTTGGAATGAATAAATGCAGACGAGTTCAAAAATTGACAGAGAAACTTAACAACATGGCCAGCAAACAAACCTAATATATAAGATCACAGAATACCAAATGAGGAACCCAAATATATATTTGGGTGATTACAGCTGTTGATCTGGTCACAGTCTGTCTAAATGCCAGATCCAACGTTTACAGGCGTGATCAAAGCTGTGTGATAACCACTGCTGCTTCAGGAGATTGTATCTTTCGCGGCTCAAGAATAAAGGCTTTCCTCTTCTACAAAGAAAAAATTAACATAACCACATTAAATAACTGAAATAAACACAATGACTAATTATCACCATTATATTTAAAAATATACTTTCGTAAATGATGTATATATGAGCAGAATCTAAAGAGACTTTTCGACTCACTTTTCTAAATGACTTGAAAAGTCTCTTTAGATTCTGATATTTATACAATAATTTACATTGTGCATTGTGAAGATTTGTTAAAAACCCAAAGAGTAATAGGTTCTTGCATATGTTTTTGGAAAGACTGGGTGATCTTCCATGAGTGAGAAATTTTATGACTTTTCTCCACGTGAAGCAAGGCTCTTGTTTCATGATGAAATGTTACAATGGGTAGAGGTCTGCACACATGAACAACTTGAAGTCGGCCATTTATGAAAAAAAGATAGAGCTACATGGGTTAATGTATTAATCTAGTAGACATACGATATGTCTATTAAGTCGATACTTGTTAACCAAGGATTTTTAACAAAGTCTTATTAATGGTGTGACCTGTATAGGACATATCAAACTTCCTAGTGGGGCCTTGTTCGCTGAGTGGTTAATCATCTACTATTGATCATGTGCCTGTCAACACTGAGGTTGTGGGTTCAAGCGTCACTTTGGGCAGGGTGTGTTCAACTCTTATTTTTTTATCTCAAGAATGGCCAGATTTCCTTTCAAAGATCTGGAGTTTTTTCCGTGTACTCCGGCATCTTCCCCCAATAAAAACTGGATGCCATGATATATCTGAAAAATTGCTGAAAGTGGTGTTGAACACCATTTAAACAAACTTTTTCCAGTACAATTAGAGTCTGATTTAGGGCAAGATGTGCTGGCATTAAATAATAATTGACAAGGACTGCCAGTTTTTCTGTTAAAGGGATGGAGTGTCCTACAGGCTGCTTCATCTTACTCCCCAGTAAAACTTTACACCATGATATAGCCATAGAACTGCTGTAAGTGGCATGTAACCACATTTAAATATAAAAACAAGTGTGGACACAGAAAAACGTCTCGCCTGCATTCCGCATCAGTAACGAAAATAAATTTCGTCATAAGCATTACGCAAATAGCATTAAATTTCAGCAGCGGCCTGTGTATGAAATATTGTCACCATACCATGCATAGTTACAGGGGAACAGCCGTAACCCAAAACCTTTAAACGTAGTCGCTGGACCGTGAAATTGAGGTCAAGGGCAGGTGGAACCTACTAGACAGTCATGTACTAGTCATCAGCAACCTATATACTAAATATGGTCATCCTACCATGCGTGGTAACAGAGTAACTGCCGTAACCCAAAAACTTTAACATAGTCGCTGGACCGTGAAATTGAGGTCAAGGTCAGGTGACACCTACCAGACAGTCATGTACTAGTCATCAGCAACCTATACACCAAATATTGTCATCCTACCATGCATAGTTACAGAGGAGCTGTCGCAACCCAAAAACTTTAACGTAGTCGCTGGACCGTGAAATTGAGGTCAAGGTCAGGTAACACCTACCAGACAGTCATGTACTAGTCATCAGCAACCTATACACCAAATATTGTCATTCTACCATGCGTAGTTAAAGAGGAACTGTCGTAACCCAAAAACTTTAACGTAGTCGCTGGACCGTGAAATTGAGGTCAAGGTCAGGTGACACCTACCAGACAGTCATGTACTAGTCATCAGCAACCTATGCACCAAATATTGTCATCCTACCATGCGTAGTTATAGAGGAACTGTCGTAACCCAAAAACTTTAACATAGTCGCTGGACCGTGAAATTGAGGTCAAGGTCAGGTGACAGGTGACTGACTGGCAAGTACTCATCATAAGCTACCTGTGGACCAAATTTGATGGACCTAGGGCTTGGGCTTACAAATATATGAAGCAAGATGTCAAGTGTTTACGCCACCGCCGCCGGATTCCCATACATATGTCTCGCCTCCAGCGACTTTCGTCGCAGGCGAGACAACAAGAACTAAGCAAGAATCAATCTGATGTTAATATATTAAACTTTACTTACTTTAATTCTCTATCTTCCTCTCCATGATCATCAAGGTAGATTGAGCCCCACAGTGTTGCTCTAGGTCCCCTTATTACTACCACAGTGCTAGAGTTTACCAGTAAAAACATCCCTGTACCAGCTCCACACTGTACGGAGTGCTGTTCACACAATAAAATAAACATTTTCCATGTCAGAATTTATGCACAACTACATGTGTTTAAAATGTTTAAAGGCTTGAATAAATAGAAAGCATTAAAAAATAGTTGTCTGATTAATTAAAGCACTAAAAGGATTTTTTATTTAAAATATAGCTGTATAGATCAGCAGTCCTTTTCACAAAAGTCATAAGTGTAAAATCTATCGTAATTGCTGACGTCAGAATGCATTTCCCTTTGATCTTCCAACACTTACGATAGGTTTCACACTTACGACTTTTTGTGAAATCGACTACAGGTCTTGCTCTTTCTCCCAGCTCAGTTACTTCAAGTTCCAGAAGATAATATTTTTAACATTTACACATATAACTGATATTTAATAAAACAAATTAACACATGCGAATAGAACAACGAAGTAAAAAAATGGGGTCAGTCACTTGAGTGGTATACATTGCCCGTCTTATCCTTTATTGATCTACTGAACACTAGAGTTAGACATGAACCAGAAAATAAGGTGTGACCGACAGTAACCAGAAGGATTTCCAGTTTTCCTGCCCAAAGTCTTGGGTTCTCACAGGGTGCTCTGGCCATTTTCCCCCAATATATATTGGATACCAAAATACTGCTGAAAATGGTGGACGACTTCAAACCATACAAACAAACAAACAAACTTACATGTACACACTCAAAACTACTTTGTTGTTGACAACATGACTGTCGAAAACACAGAAACTGTCCACAGACCAGACAGACAGCTGGATCCTTAGGTGTGCTGCTACACATGCCACACTGTCGGCTGTTGTAACTCTGGAATATCTTGTAGTAATGTTGAGGCAGCTCAATTAACTGTGGAGCATGCCAGCTGGGTGTGTATATGGACAGACTCTGTCAATACATTATAAAATATCAATAATAATGAGTTGCATATCACATGCCAGGTGGGTGTGTATATGGACAGATCTGTCAATACATAATAAAATATCAATAATAAAGAGTTGCATAGCATGTTTATTGGGTGTCAAGCCAGGTGGGTGTGTATATGGACAGACTCTGTCAGGTGCACTAATTTTGATATATTTTAAGAACTATGATCAGACTACTGACCTAAAGATCAATACGTTTTCCTCGCATCATATGTGACCATATATACATGAAAGGTTGCAATCCAATATAAATTACTTGATACCAAGACAACTAACGGACTGAAGGACAGACAGACAGAGGTCAAATGCTTGTATAGATTTATATGAATAATTTCCAGCCAACACTTATTTTTCATGTATGATATCTGTTGAGGCTGTGATAATTCACCGAGTTACAAACATGATATTACTCCATTTTTTTTTTATCAAAAACAACCAGAGTGTAGATTAAAGTGTAAAGAATTCACAAGGTGTTGAGTGCAATGTTAGGCACCCACCTACAACTTTTTTCAGGGTGATTACTGAAATCATTAGCTATGTTTTAAGACCTCAGAATAGTATTTCTTTGGAACTATTTAGTGTCAATACATGGCAAAAACAAAAGGCTACTTTTAAAGTTCTGCATTAAAATTTAAAGTTATGCAGAAAATACACTGAAATTTTTATCACTAACTAGGGTCACACATAATTAATTCAATAAAATGCACTAAACTAACTATCAGAAAAGTGAGATAACTCATTAATATGCAATGGAATTTCCTGTTATTTTAAGAAATAATACAAGATATCTCACATGACAAGAGGGGCCTCAGTGGCAAAGTGGTTAAGGTAGTTCATCTACTATTGATCATGCTGTCTGTCCACAAAGAGATCGAGACTGTGGGCAGGGTGAGCTCGACTTCAATCTTAATTGACAAGGATTGCCAGTTTTCCTACGGAAAGTCTGGGGTTTTCTCCGGGTACTCTGGCCCCCTCTCCTAATAAAAACTGGACACCATGATATAGCTGAAAAATTGCTGAAAGTGGCATTAAACATCATTTAAACAAACACATGACAAGAAAATATACATAAACAGTTTTTGCAATTGTCTTTTAACTCTGCAATTTAAAAACTGCAAAGTATAATCAAAGTTATTTTCTTCCACTATTACCATTATAAAAAGCATATATGATCCATAAGAATATCTGATATCTGTACAAAACCAATCAGTGGCTGCTTGTTTAAGGTTAGTCACCTACTATTAATCATATGGCCGGTCAACACTGAGGTTGTGAGTTTGAGCCTTACTATGGGCATGGAATGCTCGACTCCAACTTTAATTGACAAGAATTGCCAGTTTTCCTGCAGAAGTTTAGGGGTTTTCATTGGTGTACTTTGTCCTCCTCAACTGAAAAAATTGCTGAAAGTGGCATTAAACAATAACAATCATAAAAGCTCAAAATAATAATGTGTTAACTTACTGTAAGACAAGTTACCTTAGCATCTGTTGGCTGTTCATTGATAAAATTGACAAGTTCTGAACACCAAAGTCTTGTCAATGTGATTGGTTCATCTATCAACCAATGGAGACAGCTGGCTGAATTAGTGTCCTTATTAACAGACAACTGGAGGTATAGTAATAAGGTTTGGAACTCTGTAGCATCCTCCTGTAGAAAGGTACAGTTGAAAATAAATTAGTGATTTACTATGACATTACAATTTTCTCATAATGGTGTCCTTTATGTACTAAATAAAGGTGAAATATTGCATCATGGGATTTAAACATGGAAGTCAGCTTACAGTACATGTGCAATGGTATGTACCACCACCAAGCTACCACAGGAACCATTATAGAAGTGAATCTTTGGTGACGCAGTATCTCCTTATTATAAGGCCGCTCCTACCAATAGGTAGAACACTGTTTTTTAAGAAAAACACAAGAACCTGACACAAATCTTGATTCCCAGTTTATAAACTGCAGAAGATACATTAAAATCTATATGTAGATAAGATAACTGAAAAGTCATTTTTGGTAAAAAGTTCAAGATAGTCAGATGACTTCTCTACTAAAGGCAGGAATGCAACTAGACTATCAAGAAGTATATACTATGCTCTGCAGCCAACAATACTTATACCTGAAATGCTGAAAATAAATTTATAATGCTTTGCAGCACACCATAATTTTTACCTGAGGTGCCGGGAATTCCTCTTGAAAAAGATGGAATCTTATCAAAGCTGCTAACTTAAGGAATGACAGACAATACTCCTGGACAGCATAATCAACGCTCTGTGGAGACCAAACACTCTGACATATCTAGGAAAACAAAATTATTTTCAGAAAATCAATATGCACAGGGGTGCAAAAGCCGAGTTGCCATATTTTATTAACCAAAACTTTCCTTGTCCTCATTTTAAGATTTAACATAATTGGTTATTACAGGCATTACATGTAAACTGGAGACAAAGTGAGGAAGGGTTTCAGCAGGAAAAATGTAAGCTTTATCAACAAACTTTCAAAGTTGCATGAAAATATGAATATGTGAATCCTCTAACAGTATTGAACCAGTGTAAAATTTCAGATATGTACTTGATGTAGTTTTTGAGTTATGGTCCGGAAACCACTAATTCAAGAAATTTTCTAATGTTTTTCTGTCGCTGTGACCTTGACCTTGAACGGATTTACCCAAAAATCAATAAGGTTCCTTCTCTTATGGTATGTAAAAATATACCAAAGTTTCATTAAAATCGGTTGAAAACTTTTTGAGTTATGTCCGGAAACCACTAATTCAAGAAATTTTCTTACGTTTTTCTGTCGCTGTGACCTTGACCTTGATTGGATTTACCCCAAAACCAATAGGGTTCCTCCTCTTATGGTATGTAACAATATCCCAAAGTTTCAATAAAATTGGTTGAGAACTTTTTGAGTTATGGTCCGGAAACCATTAATTCAAGAAATTTTCTAACGTTTTTCTGTCGCTGTGACCTTGACCTTGAACGGATTTACCCCAAAATCAATAGGGTTACTCCTCTTATGGTATGTAACAATATCCTAAAGTTTCGTTAAAATCGGCTCACAACTTTCTGAGTTATGATCCGGAAACCAATTGTTGAGGCCCTCACTCCCGCCCAGCCGCCTGCCATCATCATAACAATAGCCGAGTTCAACTTCGTTGCAACTCGGCTAAAAATGTTTGTACAATATTCAAGTGGAAAGATAAATGTATGGTCAGCAAATATGACACTGGGGGTCTGAGGGGGTAAGGTGGGGGGAAGATATGAGGGGTTGGAGGAAGATCTGAGGGGCAAGGGGGTGGAGGAAGATCTGAGGGGCAAGGGGGTGGAGGAAGATCTGAGGGGCAAGGGGGTGGAGGAAGATCTGAGGGGCAAGGGGGTGGAGGAAGATCTGAGGGGGCTAAGGGGTGGAGGAAGATGAGGGGGTAGGGGAAAGGAAGATCTGAAAGGTTAAGGGGGTGGAGGAAGATCTCAGGGGGTAAGGGGAAATAAATATCAAAATTTTATTTGTCTTCCTGCCCACAGCTGTATTACATATATGTTGATAGATTGATCAATTTAATGATGGCTAATTCTCGTGAGCAGTATTCCAGATACTTGTATAAATAGGATGCAAACAAATTAAACCAACAATGAATCTATTTGGGAAACAGGATGAAGCAATGGGGACTAAATTTTGACTGCCACTTAAAAAGTATATTCAGGAAAAGTATATTGTCGTTGAAAAAGTGTGGCAAGACGGGCAGGGACGAAAATGTTTGAGTTTAAACGTCTGTTGTTTTAAACCTAATATTCTTCACCCCTGAACAAATACTTACCGCAGGAATATCTTTGTCAATCATATCCACATCATCATATAACCTGCTGACCTCTAACCTTGTAATCACATGACTTAACATGCCTTCCAATGTTGAGAATGGTACCTATATGTATTAGAAAACAATTACAACATTCTATTATATTAATATTTATATGATTTGTATGGACTTTATTACATATAAAACATGTTTCAAAGAATATAAGGACATAACAGAACAAAAATGAAATTTAATACAAATGAAAAAAGGAAAGAGCATTAATTTGACTTCAATTATGACATTTAAATTTCTTATTGATTATCCAGTTTAGTCATGAAAAATAGGGCATATAATGGGACATTAAATGATATCTCATGCCACCAACTGTTGACAAAAAAATTTTTTATTGGCCCAAGTCAAAAACTACAAAATGGATTGTGCTGAAAATGGAGCTTGATCATCATTTTATAGTACTTAACAGATGTGCAAATTTGAAACAAAATCCATTGACACGTTTTCAAATAAAACCACCAGATGGACAGACTGAGGGACAGATGATGGACACTCATATCCAGATGGATGCTATCACATAATAACCCCAACTTTGTGTGGCTTGGTGTCACGAGGTGACTTTTATAATTTAATTGATAAAGAAAATTATGCTAGTCGTTCTGTTGAACGTGATGGGTGGGTCGTCAGTGCCTCAGATCGCTGGTACGGATCAGGTAGACTCCAGTGTACAGGTTGTCCTTAGTTCACATGTATGACGGTGAGGGGAAACCGGTTTAATGAGTTTTCGCTCACCTGGTCAATATAAAAGGGACGACCTAACGATACGACAGTTAATGAGCAGAGGAATGTCCACTGGAAGTCGAGGTAAGATGCAATTTAATATTTTTAAATGTTTGAAGCATTCGATTCTTCTCACTATGTAACTATATTTTGGTTTTAAATTTGTTTTGTTTGTGCGTAAATTGATAATTCAAAGAAGCATAGGTAATGGGTAAACCTTATCACAAATGCTTTACGCTGTATAGAATTGTCACGGAAGGTGAGACCGTAAATAACATTCATTCGTATAAGTATAATTAAGTGCACAATTATTGTATTAATGTAAAGCGTTTTATAATTTCATGTATTACGTTAGTTCGTGAACACTTTTCACAACTTTTGTTCGAGTCGGATATTTAAACGCGGTATACACATATATCACAATGTAGTAGTACGATAAGCTGATTGTGTCATGAATTAGTATTTGTTCTTCAAATGATAGTATAATATGTTGTAAACAAGTCAACAGTTCAGTTCGTGTAGTACAAAATATTTGTACAAATTGTAATAGCGACAGGGCAAGCCAGTAATGCTGTAAATATGTAGTATATATATATTCAGATAAATATTTTGTATATTGTAGTTTCAAGTCATATTAAATAATTGCTCATTCGCAAACAAATACCATCGAGTAACTAGTAACCAGTAACCAGTATAGTAACTAGTAACCAGTAACCAGTATAGTAACTAGTAACCAGTATAGTAACTAGTAACCAGTAACCAGTATAGTAACTAGTAACCAGTAACCAGTATAGTAACTAGTAACCAGTAACCAGTATAGTAACTAGTATAGTAACCAGTAATCAGTATAGTAATCAGTATAGTAACCAGTAATCAGTATAGTAATCAGTATAGTAATCAGTGTAGTAACCAGTATAAGTAAACCAAGGAATGGGAATGTATCCAGTAGGAAATCAGTGTAACAGTGACAAAGTGGTGAACCGGTGTAAAGAGTAGACTTGTATGGCGTGTTGATGATGTACTGTCTGTAAATTTGTAAATTGTGGTTGTAAATAATATTATTGTGTATATATTCTGTTGTATTAAATTATGTATATATATCCTAATGATTTTCCCTTCTTAAGCCACTAACCATCCGTGACAAAGTGGTGTCAGAAGTGGGATGGATGGAGGGATAAATTGATTTAAAATGTAAGGGATATATAAAGTAATCATCTGTTTTATAACGATCTGTAGAATTATTCAATTTCTCATGTTGTTATCATAAATCTAAATTGTTTTGTTAAATTTAAATTTATTTTTCAGACGTAGTGAGGAAAGTGAGTATTTGAAACTCGATTCTAGTGCAGTGTACAAGTAAATTGCCTCGTGTCTCTCGAATATTCTGTGGTCCATCCCTGCGAAGTTGACTGTAAGTATCGGTATTCGTCATCTAAACCATAATACATCTGGGGTTTACAGTCGAATTTGATTGGTCTGTACGTGGCGCTGGGGTACTGGTGATTTAAACATCCGATTGACTAGACTGACGAGTAAAAAAGGAAAAACTGAAAGAATTACAAGAACTGGGTAAAAGTATGGGATATGAGGGTCAGGAGTTAAGAGCTTTTGTTAAAGAGCAACAGAAGATTGAGCAAGATCGTCAGAAGGAGAAGGATGAGCAGGACCGAGCTGAGAGAGCTGATAAATGTCAGAGAGAGAAAGAAGAACGAGAAGAGAGAGAGAGAGATGCTCAACGACAGAAAGAGAAAGAAGATCGAGAAGAAAGAATAGCTCAGCGAGAACATGAGATTGAGTTACAAAAGTTAAATTTTGCCCAGAGAATGGAAGAGGCAAGTAGATTAACAAATTTGCAGTCAGAGAGTTCCAATAGAGGGGTAAGTGAATATCAAGGCAGTGTAAAGGGAATTAAAATTCCAGCCTTTGAGGAAGGTAAGGACGAGATGGATAGTTATTTGAGACGATTTGAGAGGTATGCAGTAGTTCAGAATTGGAGACCAGATATTTGGGATATTCAATTAAGTGCATTACTCAAAGGTAGAGCATTGGATGTTTATGCACTTATGCCAGTAGATAAAGCAATGGATTATGACACCTTAAAGGAAGCTTTGTTAAAAAGGTATGATATGACCGAAGATGGATTCAAACGCAAATTCAGGAATTGTAGACCTGAGACAGGTGAGACATTTGCCCAATTTGCTGTTAGACTAGAAGGATATTTCCAACGTTGGATTGAGATGTCAAAAATTGAAACCACTTATAAAGGGTTAGTTGATTTAATGTTGCGTGATCAATTTGCACATGTATGTTCTAAGGAGTTATCTTTATTTTTAAGAGAAAGATCTCCCGATTCGCTGGTAAATATGGCGACGGTAGCTGACCAATTTAGAGAGGCCAGGTATACAAGTGCAACTAATCTTATAAGTAGAGGTAAGCAACTAAACTTTTCCTCCAAGAGTAACGTTAATCGAAAACCGACTGATCATAGTATAAGAAAAGAACAGGTAACCGACAAACCAAGGGATAAGAATTGGTTCGTTGCTATGAAAGATAGGAAATGTTATAGATGTGGCAAGACTGGTCATATAGCTGCAAATTGTACAAGTCATAAGGTAAGTACTATTGTATCTGATAACACAAAGCAAAAACCTCCAGTTTGCGGAGTATGTACTATTCCAAGTGAGTTGATTATTTATTCAGGGAATTCGAGTACCTCAAGTGTGCACCCGTTAACTTGTCAGATGACTAAGGTTGTAAGTATGCCTGTTGTTCCTGGGTACGTAAACAGTAAACTTGTAACTGCTTTGCGAGATTCAGGATGTAGCAGTATTGTAGTAAAACGAAGTTTAATAGGGGATGAATTGTTGACAGGTAAGAAACAAGTTTGTATATTAGCAGATGGATCGACAATTGAAACACCAATAGCAAAAATAAGTATAGATACACCGTATGTTAAAGGAGAATTTGAAGCAAGCTGTATGGATAACCCTATTTATGATTTAATCATTGGTAATGTATGTCATGCACGAGATGCGTCAGATCCAGATCCAAATTGGCAGGAAGTAAGTGCAGTACAAACGAGACAACAAGTAATTGATAGCGGTAAACCACTAAGTAAGCTAAAGGTAAAAGATATTATTACCGAAGACATCAGTCCAAATGATATCATGAGTGCACAAAAGGACGATGTTTCGTTAGATAGGATCAGGAAATATGCTCAAGCAGGTAGCGTATTTAAACGAGCTCATGTGGAAATTGGCTGGTTCGTTAAGAGAGGTATTGTATATAGAGGGTTTAAATCGTTGAAGGATATGAAGATAAGCTACACTCAATTAGTTGTTCCGTTATCCTATAGAGATAAAGTGATGAGATTAGCACACGAATCAATTATGTCAGGGCATATGGGTATCCGTCGTACACTTGATAGAGTACTATCGGCATTCTTTTGGCCAGGCGTCACGTCAGATGTAAAACGTTTTTGTCAATCTTGTGATATCTGTCAACGAACTATACAAAAAGGCAGAATAAGTAAGGTACCATTACAGTCTATGCCATTAATTGATGAACCTTTCAGAAGAGTGGCAGTTGATTTGATAGGACCTCTTTACCCAGCTACTGAACGGGGTAATAGGTATATTTTGACGCTTGTGGATTATGCGACACGGTATCCCGAAGCTGTAGCTTTAAAGAGTATTGAAACTGAAAGAGTAGCTGAAGCTTTGGTTGATATATTCTCAAGGGTGGGGGTTCCCCAAGAAATGTTAACAGATATGGGAAGTCAGTTTACGTCAACTCTTATGACGGAAGTTAGTAGACTTATTTCACTTAGACAGTTGTCTACAACTGCATATCACCCTATGTGTAATGGACTAGTTGAACGTTTCAACGGCAGTCTTAAGCAGATGCTGAAACGAATTTGTAGTGAACGTCCAAAGGATTGGGACAGGTATTTGAACCCATTACTTTTCGCGTATAGAGAAGTTCCACATGAAAGTTTAAGGTTTTCACCATTTGAACTAGTTTATGGGAGAACAGTAAGGGGACCTATGACAATTTTGAAAGAACTTTGGACGAAAGAAATTGAGGACCCAGAGGTAAAGACTACGTATCAGTACGTTATAGATTTGCGAGACAGAATAGAATCTACTTGCGAACTTACGAGACAAAATTTGGTAAGTGCTTCAAAGAAACAAGCAAGGTATTATAATAAGTCTGCAAAACAGAGAAATATGAAGGTAGGCAATAAAGTTCTCATATTGTTGCCCTCAGACAACAATAAACTTTTGATGCAATGGAAAGGACCGTACAACATTGTAGAGAAACTCGGTAACGTAGACTACAGAATTGAAATAAAGGGTAAAGTGAAAACTTTTCATGCCAACTTGTTAAAAAAATATGTTGATAGGATAAATTTGGGTACTGCAGTTGTCAGTGAAGAAAGTGAGCAGTTCGAAGAAGCAAATGATCTAGATGAGTTACCGTGTGTAAGTGCAGATGAAGGTCCAGATGAGGTGGATGTGAATATAGAATTGTCTGCAAGTCAAATGTGTCAGGTAAGAGAATTGTTAAAGTCATTTTCTGATGTATTTACTGATCGCCCGGGATGCACAGATATAATGGAACATGAAATTAAATTGTCCACGGAGACACCAATTCGAATGAAACCGTATCCGATACCATATAGTATGATAAATACTGTAAATGCGGAAGTAAATAAAATGTTAGATCTAGGGGTAATAGAACCTTTCACTAGTCCTTTCTCATCACCAATTGTAATTGTGAGGAAGAAAGACAATACCAACAGGTTTTGTATAGACTTTAGGGTCTTAAATAGTCAAACGGTTTTTGATGCAGAACCAATGCTGAATGCCGAAGATATGTTTGCTAAATGAGCAGGGCATAAGTATTTTTCTCGATTAGATTTATCTAGAGGTTATTGGCAGCTCCCTTTATCCGAAGAGTCAAAAGATAAAACTAGTTTTCAGACCCCAAAGGGTTTATTTCGATTCACACGTATGCCTTTTGGACTTGTAACGGCGCCAGCCTCATTTTCAAGATTAATGCGTAAGTTACTGAAAGATATGGAAAATATAGACAACTTCATTGATGATATCATTATTTTTACAGTAACATTCGAGCAACATTTGCAGGTATTGCATGAACTACTTGTCAGACTACGTCATGCAAATCTCACAGCTCGACCAAGTAAATGTTCAATTGGGTATACTAGTTTGGAATGTCTCGGACATTTGGTCGGAGAGAATAAACTGAAACCACAACCGGACAAGGTAAAATCAATGATAGATGCACCAAGACCAGTAACGAAGAAACAGGTAAGATCATTTCTAGGCTTAGTGGGGTTTTATAGGAAATTTATTCCAAATTTTGCTAGTGTGGCATTGCCTTTAACAGATCTCACTAAGAAAGGTCAACCCAACACCGTTGTTTGGGAAGATATTCATGAAAAATCATTTCAGACATTGAAACATGCATTAATAAAGTTTCCTATTCTGAAGTTGCCAGATGTAAAGCAACAATTTATTCTCATGACCGATGCGGCAGATAGAGGTATTGGAGCAGTATTGATGCAGGTAGAAGATGGTATTAAATTACCCGTGGCTTACGCAAGTCGAAAACTCAAGATGAGTGAAATAGCTTATTCGACTATAGAGAAGGAATGTTTAGCTATAGTTTGGGCTATACAGAAGTACCAGAAATACTTGTATGGTACAGAATTTATTCTGGAAACAGATCATCAACCGTTAACGTATTTAAATAAAGGTAAAATAGCCAACGCCAGACTTATGAGGTGGGCTCTGCTTTTGCAACCCTATAGATTTCGTATAGTACCAGTGAAAGGTAAGGATAATGTAGTGGCAGATTACTTGAGTAGAATATAGAGTTCGATGGTAATTACAGTCGAGAAATATATAGTCAGTATAAACCGTAATTCTAGTATTAGTGTTTCGTGTATTGTTATTTGTTTGATAAGACTGGTGAAAGAGTAAGTATGTCATTATTGGAGTTTAGAATGGTTTTTTTGTTGGAGATATAATCGGGATGTTGTGGGTAGGTCATGTCGTGCAAACCTTTGTAAGGTAATAAGTCGCTTCGACCTATTAAAGATCCTTGCACACCTAGTAGGTGAGTATTGTCAGTTGTAAACCGTGAGTCAGTTAGTTTTTTTGTTTGGACTTAGGTTGCCGCTGGCAACGGTCACGATTGTATCGAGAGATAAGACAGTTAATAGTCTTGAGAGTTGTAAATAGTAATTTTGAGAGTTGTAAATAGTAATTTTGAGTATGTAAAAAACAAAAAACCTTTACGTAAATTGTGTAAACACAATTTCAGTACTTCGTACTTCCTCGGAAGGGAGGAAATGTCACGAGGTGACTTTTATAATTTAATTGATAAAGAAAATTATGCTAGTCGTTCTGTTGAACGTGATGGGTGGGTCGTCAGTGCCTCAGATCGCTGGTACGGATCAGGTAGACTCAGTGTACAGGTTGTCCTTAGTTCACATGTATGACGGTGAGGGGAAACCGGTTTAATGAGTTTTCGCTCACCTGGTCAATATAAAAGGGACGACCTAACGATACGACAGTTAATGAGCAGAGGAATGTCCACTGGAAGTCGAGGTAAGATGCAATTTAATATTTTTAAATGTTTAAAGCATTCGATTTTTCTCACTATGTGTAACTATATTTTGGTTTTAAATTTGTTTTGTTTGTGCGTAAATTGATAATTCACAGAAGCATAGGTAATGGGTAAACCTTATCACAAATGCTTTACGCTGTATAGAATTGTCACGGTAGGTGAGACCGTAAATAACATTTATTCGTATAAGTATAATTAAGTGCACAATTATTGTATTAATGTAAAGCGTTTTATAATTTCATGTATTACGTTAGTTCGTGAACACTTTTCACAACTTTTGTTCGAGTCGGATATTTAAACACGGTATACACATATATCACAATGTAGTAGTACGATAAGCTGATTGTGTCATGAATTAGTATTTGTTCTTCAAATGATAGTATAATATGTTGTAAACAAGTCAACAGTTCAGTTCGTGTAGTACAAAATATTTGTACAAATTGTAATAGCGACAGGGCAAGCCAGTAATGCTGTAAATATGTAGTATATATATATTCAGATAAATATTTTGTATATTGTAGTTTCAAGTCATATTAAATAATTGCTCATTCGCAAACAAATACCATCGAGTAACTAGTAACCAGTAACCAGTATAGTAACTAGTAACCAGTAACCAGTATAGTAACTAGTAACCAGTAACCAGTATAGTAACTAGTATAGTAACCAGTAATCAGTATAGTAATCAGTATAGTAACCAGTAATCAGTATAGTAATCAGTATAGTAATCAGTGTAGTAACCAGTATAAGTAAACCAAGGAATGGGAATGTATCCAGTAGGAAATCAGTGTAACAGTGACAAAGTGGTGAACCGGTGTAAAGAGTAGACTTGTATGGCGTGTTGATGATGTACTGTCTGTAAATTTGTAAATTGTGGTTGTAAATAATATTATTGTGTATATATTCTGTTGTATTAAATTATGTATATATATCCTAATGATTTTCCCTTCTTAAGCCACTAACCATCCGTGACAAAGTGGTGTCAGAAGTGGGATGGATGGAGGGATAAATTGATTTAAAATGTAAGGGATATATAAAGTAATCATCTGTTTTATAACGATCTGTAGAATTATTCAATTTCTCATGTTGTTATCATAAATCTAAATTGTTTTGTTAAATTTAAATTTATTTTTCAGACGTTGTGAGGAAAGTGAGTATTTGAAACTCGATTCTAGTGAAGTGTACAAGTAAATTGCCTCGTGTCTCTCGAATATTCTGTGGTCCATCCCTGCGAAGTTGACTGTAAGTATCGGTATTCGTCATCTAAACCATAATACATCTGGGGTTTACAGTCGAATTTGATTGGTCTGTACGTGGCGCTGGGGTACTGGTGATTTAAACATCCGATTGACTAGACTGACGAGTAAAAATGGAAAAACTGAAAGAATTACAAGAACTGGGTAAAAGTATGGGATATGAGGGTCAGGAGTTAAGAGCTTTTGTTAAAGAGCAACAGAAGATTGAGCAAGATCGTCAGAAGGAGAAGGATGAGCAGGACCGAGCTGAGAGAGCTGATAAACGTCAGAGAGAGAAGAAGAACGAGAAGAGAGAGAGAGAGATGCTCAACGACAGAAAGAGAAAGAAGATCGAGAAGAAAGAATAGCTCAGCGAGAACATGAGATTGAGTTACAAAAGTTAAATTTTGCCCAGAGAATGGAAGAGGCAAGTAGATTAACAAATTTGCAGTCAGAGAGTTCCAATAGAGGGGTAAGTGAATATCAAGGCAGTGTAAAGGGAATTAAAATTCCAGCCTTTGAGGAAGGTAAGGACGAGATGGATAGTTATTTGAGACGATTTGAGAGGTATGCAGTAGTTCAGAATTGGAGACCAGATATTTGGGCTATTCAATTAAGTGCATTACTCAAAGGTAGAGCATTGGATGTTTATGCACTTATGCCAGTAGATAAAGCAATGGATTATGACACCTTAAAGGAAGCTTTGTTAAAAAGGTATGATATGACCGAAGATGGATTCAAACGCAAATTCAGGAATTGTAGACCTGAGACAGGTGAGACATTTGCCCAATTTGCTGTTAGACTAGAAGGATATTTCCAACGTTGGATTGAGATGTCAAAAATTGAAACCACTTATAAAGGGTTAGTTGATTTAATGTTGCGTGATCAATTTGCACATGTATGTTCTAAGGAGTTATCTTTATTTTTAAGAGAAAGATCTCCCGATTCGCTGGTAAATATGGCGACGGTAGCTGACCAATTTAGAGAGGCCAGGTATACAAGTGCAACTAATCTTATAAGTAGAGGTAAGCAACTAAACTTTTCCTCCAAGAGTAACGTTAATCGAAAACCGACTGATCATAGTATAAGAAAAGAACAGGTAACCGACAAACCAAGGGATAAGAATTGGTTCGTTGCTATGAAAGATAGGAAATGTTATAGATGTGGCAAGACTGGTCATATAGCTGCAAATTGTACAAGTCATAAGGTAAGTACTATTGTATCTGATAACACAAAGCAAAAACCTCCAGTTTGCAGAGTATGTACTATTCCAAGTGAGTTGATTATTTATTCAGGGAATTCGAGTACCTCAAGTGTGCACCCGTTAACTTGTCAGATGACTAAGGTTGTAAGTATGCCTGTTGTTCCTGGGTACGTAAACAGTAAACTTGTAACTGCTTTGCGAGATTCAGGATGTAGCAGTATTGTAGTAAAACGAAGTTTAATAGGGGATGAATTGTTGACAGGTAAGAAACAAGTTTGTATATTAGCAGATGGATCGACAATTGAAACACCAATAGCAAAAATAAGTATAGATACACCGTATGTTAAAGGAGAATTTGAAGCAAGCTGTATGGATAACCCTATTTATGATTTAATCATTGGTAATGTATGTCATGCACGAGATGCGTCAGATCCAGATCCAAATTGGCAGGAAGTAAGTGCAGTACAAACGAGACAACAAGTAATTGATAGCAGTAAACCACTAAGTAAGCTAAAGGTAAAAGATATTATTACCGAAGACATCAGTCCAAATGATATCATGAGTGCACAAAAGGACGATGTTTCGTTAGATAGGATCAGGAAATATGCTCAAGCAGGTAGCGTATTTAAACGAGCTCATGCGGAAATTGGCTGGTTCGTTAAGAGAGGTATTGTATATAGAGGGTTTAAATCGTTGAAGGATATGAAGATAAGCTACACTCAATTAGTTGTTCCGTTATCCTATAGAGATAAAGTGATGAGATTAGCACACGAATCAATTATGTCAGGGCATATGGGTATCCGTCGTACACTTGATAGAGTACTATCGGCATTCTTTTGGCCAGGCGTCACGTCAGATGTAAAACGTTTTTGTCAATCTTGTGATATCTGTCAACGAACTATACAAAAAGGCAGAATAAGTAAGGTACCATTACAGTCTATGCCATTAATTGATGAACCTTTCAGAAGAGTGGCAGTTGATTTGATAGGACCTCTTTACCCAGCTACTGAACGGGGTAATAGGTATATTTTGACGCTTGTGGATTATGCGAAACGGTATCCCGAAGCTGTAGCTTTAAAGAGTATTGAAACTGAAAGAGTAGCTGAAGCTTTGGTTGATATATTCTCAAGGGTGGGGGTTCCCCAAGAAATGTTAACAGATATGGGAAGTCAGTTTACGTCAACTCTTATGACGGAAGTTAGTAGACTTATTTCACTTAGACAGTTGTCTACAACTGCATATCACCCTATGTGTAATGGACTAGTTGAACGTTTCAACGGCAGTCTTAAGCAGATGCTGAAACGAATTTGTAGTGAACGTCCAAAGGATTGGGACAGGTATTTGAACCCATTACTTTTCGCGTATAGAGAAGTTCCACATGAAAGTTTAAGGTTTTCACCATTTGAACTAGTTTATGGGAGAACAGTAAGGGGACCTATGACAATTTTGAAAGAACTTTGGACGAAAGAAATTGAGGACCCAGAGGTAAAGACTACGTATCAGTACGTTATCGATTTGCGAGACAGAATAGAATCTACTTGCGAACTTACGAGACAAAATTTGGTAAGTGCTTCAAAGAAACAAGCAAGGTATTATAATAAGTCTGCAAAACAGAGAAATATGAAGGTAGGCGATAAAGTTCTCATATTGTTGCCCTCAGACAACAATAAACTTTTGATGCAATGGAAAGGACCGTACAACATTGTAGAGAAACTCGGTAACGTAGACTACAGAATTGAAATAAAGGGTAAAGTGAAAACTTTTCATGCCAACTTGTTAAAAAAATATGTTGATAGGATAAATTTGGGTACTGCAGTTGTCAGTGAAGAAAGTGAGCAGTTCGAAGAAGCAAATGATCTAGATGAGTTACCGTGTGTAAGTGCAGATGAAGGTCCAGATGAGGTGGATGTGAATATAGAATTGTCTGCAAGTCAAATGTGTCAGGTAAGAGAATTGTTAAAGTCATTTTCTGATGTATTTACTGATCGCCCGGGATGCACAGATATAATGGAACATGAAATTAAATTGTCCACGGAGACACCAATTCGAATGAAACCGTATCCGATACCATATAGTATGATAAATACTGTAAATGCGGAAGTAAATAAAATGTTAGATCTAGGGGTAATAGAACCTTCCACTAGTCCTTTCTCATCACCAATTGTAATTGTGAGGAAGAAAGACAATACCAACAGGTTTTGTATAGACTTTAGGGTCTTAAATAGTCAAACGGTTTTTGATGCAGAACCAATGCCGAATGCCGAAGATATGTTTGCTAAATTAGCAGGGCATAAGTATTTTTCTCGATTAGATTTATCTAGAGGTTATTGGCAGCTCCCTTTATCCGAAGAGTCAAAAGATAAAACTAGTTTTCAGACCCCAAAGGGTTTATTTTGATTCACACGTATGCCTTTTGGACATGTAACGGCGCCAGCCTCATTTTCAAGATTAATGCGTAAGTTACTGAAAGATATGGAAAATATAGACAACTTCATTGATGATATCATTATTTTTACAGTAACATTCGAGCAACATTTGCAGGTATTGCATGAACTACTTGTCAGACTACGTCATGCAAATCTCACAGCTCGACCAAGTAAATGTTCAATTGGGTATACTAGTTTGGAATGTCTCGGACATTTGGTCGGAGAGAATAAACTGAAACCACACCCGGACAAGGTAAAATCAATGATAGATGCACCAAGACCAGTAACGAAGAAACAGGTAAGATCATTTCTAGGCTTAGTGGGGTTTTATAGGAAATTTATTCCAAATTTTGCTAGTGTGGCATTGCCTTTAACAGATCTCACTAAGAAAGGTCAACCCAACACCGTTGTTTGGGAAGATATTCATGAAAAATCATTTCAGACATTGAAACATGCATTAATAAAGTTTCCTATTCTGAAGTTGCCAGATGTAAAGCAACAATTTATTCTCATGACCGATGCGGCAGATAGAGGTATTGGAGCAGTATTGATGCAGGTAGAAGATGGTATTAAATTACCCGTGGCTTACGCAAGTCGAAAACTCAAGATGAGTGAAATAGCTTATTCGACTATAGAGAAGGAATGTTTAGCTATAGTTTGGGCTATACAGAAGTACCAGAAATACTTGTATGGTACAGAATTTATTCTGGAAACAGATCATCAACCGTTAACGTATTTAAATAAAGGTAAAATAGCCAACGCCAGACTTATGAGGTGGGCTCTGCTTTTGCAACCCTATAGATTTCGTATAGTACCAGTGAAAGGTAAGGATAATGTAGTGGCAGATTACTTGAGTAGAATATAGAGTTCGATGGTAATTACAGTCGAGAAATATATAGTCAGTATAAACCGTAATTCTAGTATTAGTGTTTCGTGTATTGTTATTTGTTTGATAAGACTGGTGAAAGAGTAAGTATGTCATTATTGGAGTTTAGAATGGTTTTTTTGTTGGAGATATAATCGGGATGTTGTGGGTAGGTCATGTCGTGCAAACCTTTGTAAGGTAATAAGTCGCTTCGACCTATTAAAGATCCTTGCACACCTAGTAGGTGAGTATTGTCAGTTGTAAACCGTGAGTCAGTTAGTTTTTTTGTTTGGACTTAGGTTGCCGCTGGCAACGGTCACGATTGTATCGAGAGATAAGACAGTTAATAGTCTTGAGAGTTGTAAATAGTAATTTTGAGAGTTGTAAATAGTAATTTTGAGTATGTAAAAAACAAAAAACCTTTACGTAAATTGTGTAAACACAATTTCAGTACTTCGTACTTCCTCGGAAGGGAGGAAATGTCACGAGGTGACTTTTATAATTTAATTGATAAAGAAAATTATGCTAGTCGTTCTGTTGAACGTGATGGGTGGGTCGTCAGTGCCTCAGATCGCTGGTACGGATCAGGTAGACTCCAGTGTACACGTTGTCCTTAGTTCACATGTATGACGGTGAGGGGAAACCGGTTTAATGAGTTTTCGCTCACCTGGTCAATATAAAAGGGACGACCTAACGATACGACAGTTAATGAGCAGAGGAATGTCCACTGGAAGTCGAGGTAAGATGCAATTTAATATTTTTAAATGTTTAAAGCATTCGATTTTTCTCACTATGTGTAACTATATTTTGGTTTTAAATTTGTTTTGTTTGTGCGTAAATTGATAATTCACAGAAGCATAGGTAATGGGTAAACCTTATCACAAATGCTTTACGCTGTATAGAATTGTCACGGAAGGTGAGACCGTAAATAACATTTATTCGTATAAGTATAATTAAGTGCACAATTATTGTATTAATGTAAAGCGTTTTATAATTTCATGTATTACGTTAGTTCGTGAACACTTTTCACAACTTTTGTTCGAGTCGGATATTTAAACGCGGTATACACATATATCACAATGTAGTAGTACGATAAGCTGATTGTGTCATGAATTAGTATTTGTTCTTCAAATGATAGTATAATATGTTGTAAACAAGTCAACAGTTCAGTTCGTGTAGTACAAAATATTTGTACAAATTGTAATAGCGACAGGGCAAGCCAGTAATGCTGTAAATATGTAGTATATATATATTCAGATAAATATTTTGTATATTGTAGTTTCAAGTCATATTAAATAATTGCTCATTCGCAAACAAATAACATCGAGTAACTAGTAACCAGTAACCAGTATAGTAACTAGTAACCAGTAACCAGTATAGTAACTAGTAACCAGTATAGTAACTAGTAACCAGTATAGTAACTAGTAACCAGTAACCAGTATAGTAACTAGTAACCAGTATAGTAACTAGTAACCAGTATAGTAACTAGTATAGTAATCAGTATAGTAACCAGTAATCAGTATAGTAATCAGTATAGTAACCAGTAATCAGTATAGTAATCAGTGTAGTAACCAGTATAAGTAAACCAAGGAATGGGAATGTATCCAGTAGGAAATCAGTGCAACAGTGACAAAGTGGTGAACCGGTGTAAAGAGTAGACTTGTATGGCATGTTGATGATGTACTGTCTGTAAATTTGTAAACTGTGGTTGTAAATAATATTATTGTGTATATATTCTGTTGTATTAAATTATGTATATATATCCTAATGATTTTCCCTTCTTAAGCCACTAACCATCCGTGACACTTGGTATAAAAATCAGACAATGACAAAATGTGAATACAAACAAAATCGATCATAAATAGCACTTGTTGCATTGAAAATTAACTGTAAATTAAAACCATAAAGAGTTACATAAATCTTACATGTCTTCCTTTTTTCCTCCATGCCTCTCTCTCCTCGACAGTAAATTTACAACTCGTACACACTAAGGCCTGGACAAATATCACATTGTACAGCATTCTGACAATTAACTGGTAATGCTCTGTAAAACAGTAAATTAATAGTTAGAAGTTGCATGAACCCACATCACAATTAAATTAAATTTTTGTAAATGCGTTTGTTTTTGTTAGATGAATGGGGTTTAATGCCACTTGCAGCAATATTTCAGCTACTGTGAAAAGTCGTTTATTGTCCGGGGTCTTCTCTTTTTTTCGTACTTGGAAAGAAAGGGTGTGGATTTTATGTAAATATGAGCAGTTATTTTCAAAGTAATATAACATGAATCTTTTATAAACTTCCACAAGTATACTGTGTACAGATATTAATTTTTATTAAAATTTTTTTAGTAATATGATATTAATTTTATAGGACAATTTAAAATTGAAACACATATGAAAATTGCAGATGGCTGAACTTTAACCTGTTTGTGTAAAATGCAAATGCCATCGTTACTAACCTAGAGTAGTTGAAGATCGATGTTTTGATTGCAATAGTTGTGTAATCTTTTTTTATTTTATTTTGCTTTTGAAATTAAAGTTGACAAATTGGTTTGGATTCGATATGTGTTATATCGATCAGCTGAATATTCATTTTAACAACAATAAGAATAGACATCTCAGGATGTTTTGTAAAAACTTGTACATGCATATAATCATTTTTCCTCAATTTTCTGGTGCAAGAAAGGGTTGTGGACAATACTTTAATGCAGATTATACACTGCTCTTTATGGTATATCATTATATTGGTATTTTTATTTGGAAGAGGGGGGATTTTTTTTTTTTGAATTTGTGACAAAAAGAATCCAAATCTGGTGGGAGGCAAGACAGGAAAATCTCAGACATTAAAATGATAGATTTCCTTTGGTCTTCAACTCGGTTGAGCCTCATTGGATTGCTGAAATCTTTTGACCTTGGTCTCTTAGATTTTCTAGTTTTGCCCTCTCACCATTAAAATCTTTTATTTCTCAAACAGAAGCAATAAAACAGCAGCTCTTCACATAAACCTTAGATGTGTACATGTGGATACAATAAGCTGAAACACAATCTCACCTTTTTCCAGTGTTGAAGGTAATGTCAAAATCAACTGAATCAATATGGCTGTTGGGTCTCTGAGCATCAGTGGTACTTCTTTGTGGTACACAGACAAACTACAAAATATATATGCATTCTTCCTGTTTATGTGCAATATATATTTCAAATACCACAATCAACATCCTACCATTTTATTGAAAATGAGGGTCTGAAAGTCTTGAGATAACATAAATATGAAAAAGAAACATCCAAAAGACGATGCTGAAATTATCTACATCAAAAGCCATAGTTATGCAATTTAGAATATAATTAAGCATTACAAGAACAACTTCTGTGGTAATTTATGCACAGTGCAAATATACAATCACTTTAATTTGTGGCAAGCTGTCAATAAGAAACACATATGGGTTAGAATACTATAAGGTTAAAAAATAGTCCTAGCATCAAGACTCTGTGTACAAATACTTTGGTACAACCATTTACCTGCTAGGTCTTTCTCCCCTTCATACACTTTAATGGTATGGCCCTTTATCTTCTAGGTTTTCAATCCTCAATGCACTTTAATAGCACAGCCCTTTTTTTTGCTAAGTATTTCTACCCTCCCTATATCTTAATGGTACAGTTCTTGACTACAATATGTGACACAATGCCTTCCTACCTTCCATATACTTTAATGGTACAGTTCTTAACTATATGTGACCCAATGCCTTCCTACCCTCCATATACTTCAATGGTACAACCCATACCTGCTAGATTGTTCTGTCAGTCCTATTCCAGTAATGTGTGACCAAACATCTGTGTATGGCTTTGTTGTTAGTATTTTACTGTGCATACTTAAAA
The DNA here is from genome assembly GCA_944474755.1 of Limnoperna fortunei. NCBI lineage: Eukaryota > Metazoa > Mollusca > Bivalvia > Mytilida > Modiolidae > Limnoperna > Limnoperna fortunei. Next base: position 40,345,789 of record OX104119.1, read on the forward strand.
CATGCATCAGTGGTACTGTCGAAATATAAAGTATATTATCTCAGAATAAAAGCAAAATAAACTAGAAAAACTGTGAACAATGCTTACTAATTGTTACCTTCCCCCCACCCCCACCCTTCCCTGTGTCACAGAATAAAAATGTCCATCTTTTTCTATCAGAACCCACAAATATCATTCGTGTGAAAAATGTAAAATAATGGCACTATGTGACAAAAATTCTGTGAAATTTTCATAGAATTCCATTCCGTGATATAGGTGGAGGTGCCGATATTAAATTAGCACCCCAAAAAGTCCATGTTTTGCTACAGGAAACCCCAGATAGGATTCCAATCAAAATGTAAAATATCAGGTGCACAATAGCATAATCTCAAAAAGATTTTGTAAAGTTTCATCAAATTCCATTGAGTGATGTAGAAGAAGTAGTGGATAAGAGATGGTGTAATGGATCGAAGGTCAAACAGATGAACTTTCCGTCTCATGTGGGGGTATAGTAAACATCTTCCTTCTGTAGTAACAAAATAACAGCTATGTTTATTCTGATTTTCTATTTAGAATTGACTGTATTTAAATGGGTCCTTATGTCACATTTGTATTTATTCATAATGGAAATCAGCTGTATTGATGACCAAAATCTAGTTACCAAGAAGGTACAGACAGTCCTGTTCGAGAAATTTGCATCCAATTATATTGACCACTCCCACAGTCGAGGTAACTTACACATGCTATTTCATTTAATAGCTTAATTTCAGAACAATCTGATTCCAGTATAATTTTTAGCTAATTATAATAAAAAAATTAGTCTAAAAATTCTGAAACATATACTCACAAAATGAGTGCTTCCTGACTGCAGATGTTTGCTTACTAAGATTTCCACATCTTTGTAAACATTCTACTTCTAGATTTGTCCTGAAAAAAATCATGTTTACAATAAATAATTGGAGAACTATTTTTTTAAGAAAAGGTGGTAATGGGATTTGCAGGCACTTTGAACAAAATTGTATGGGGACTTGTACATAACATAATGGCATAATTTCAGACATGTTCAAGTACATATGAACATTTTTATTTTTATTAGTTGTTTTGTATAGACCTTACTGAATATTACATGTGTCAAAATTCCCTACAATATACACATTTCACAAGAAAACAAGGCAAACTCACCTGGCCACAGAACATACAAATAACAGCACACTCTCAGATGTATGTGAATTTGTATACGTTTTGAATGGACTGTATGTTGTATTGGTAAGATCCTCCATTACACTTCCCATAGCCTTCGTCACTGCTGAGGATCGCTGTAAAATATTATTTCAGACATTTATTAACCAATCAGAAACTTTTTATATGACAGAAAACATTTGGTGTTTGTCTAGAATCAAACCTGTTTTCAGCGGCCTTTGAAGAGAAATTGAAATACTCCCACTCGTCTATTTTTCGGCTCAGAAAACAGGAAGTAGATAACTGACTGACCTGGAAAGGAGAGGCACAGTACAACTCATCATGCTAAAGCTGTGCACCAAATTTGAAATAAATCCTTTTAGTAATAGCGGAGAAATCTGTTACGAAATTTTTTCCTATTTTGACCCTTGAAACAGTCAAAGTCGGCTCGGAAAACAGGAAGTAGGTAACTGACTGACCTGGAAAGGGGAGGCACAGTACAAATTTGAAATCAATCCCTAAGCAGAAGTCCAGAAATCTGTTACAAAAGTTTGCACCGGACAGACAGACAGGTGGACAAGGTGATTGCAATATAGAATAAAATAGTATAACTAGAGGCTCCCAGGAGCCTGTATCGCTCACCTGAACCTGAAACCAAACAACCCTTTTTTATCCAGCTTTTCTTTGCTATAAGGAATTGCCCAACACTTCTGCAAAAATCATTAATTTTGACCTTTTAAGGGAAATAACTCCTATAAGGAGGAGCTTTTGATGCTTAGAGGGAGAAGGGAGGTTCACTTCAAATTTGCTGTACCTGTTATACTTTTTTAACTATCAGTCGAAAAACTCTCTTGACCCCCCCCCCCTTTTTTTCATTTTTTCTATTTTAAGCCAACCTTGCTATGTAGGTAGTCAGGTGTCATGATTTGCACAGTTTTGGTAGAGGACGTCCTAAAGATGATGTGTGCAATGTTTCAAAGCAGTCCTTTTATTGGTTAAAGAGGAGAAGATTTATTAAAATCAAGTAAAATTGATTAAAAAAATGTTCAAGGAGAATAATTCCTAAACGGTTCATCAGACAATCTTGACCCTAAAGTCATTTTTGTAGCCCTCATAGAGCAGAACAATTAAGCAATGCTAACTTTTTCTCTAGTTCTAATAATTTTCAAGATTTTGAGGCAAAAATGTCAAAAATAATCAAAATTCGACAATTAAAGGGCAATAACTCCTATAAGGAGTCATCATACAACTTCAACCCAATGGAGTGTTTCATAGAGCTTTTGATGCAGATGAAGGCATGTCTCTTCGGTTTTCCTGTATCTGTTACACTTTTTAAAATATAAGCCAAAAACTGTATTTTACCGCCCCCACCCCGTCCTATTTTTAGCCATGGTGGCCATGTTGGTTAATCTGCAGCCATGGTTGGTGCAAACTTGGTTGAGGACATTTGACGGATGATGTGTACAAAGTTTCAAAGCAGTACTTTCAGTTGTTTCAGAGGAGAAGATTTTAAAAAATCAATTAAAACCGATTAAAACAAACAGTTCAAGGGGAATAACTCTTAAACGGTTAATCAGACAATCTTGACCCTTGAGTCATTTTTGTAGCCCTCATAGTGCAGAACAATTAAGCAATGCTAACTTTTTCTCTAGTTCTAATAATTATCAAGATTTTGAGGCAAAAATGGCAAAAATCATCAATTTTTACAATTAAAGGGCAATAACTCCTACAAGGAGTCATCATACAACTTTGACCCAATGGAGTGTTTTGTAGAGCTTTAGATGCTGAATGCTGAAGAAGGAAGGTCTCTTCGGTTTTCCTGTATCTGTTATACTTTAAACTATAAGCAAAAAACTGTATTTTGACCCCCCTGTTCTATTTTTAGCCATGGCGATCATGTTTTTTGACGAATCAAAAATCCAAACGATAGTTTCGTAAAGGACATGCTAACCAACAACCATACCAAGTTTGGTTGCATTCTGTCAAGTGGTTTCAGAGAAGAAGATTTTTGAAAAGTTGAACGGACAGACGACGGACGCCAAGTGACGGCAATAGCTCACATGACCCTTCGGGTCAGGTGAGCTAAAAAGGTCACCTAATATAGAGGTCATGATGTTTGTATACCAGTCAACACAGTCATGTTGTCAGCTTGTGAAAGGGTGAATTGTAGACCTGTATTGTTTCTTGTAATAAAGTAACAAGTGTGGACACAGACAAATGTCTTGCCTACAATATGCATCAGTAATGAAAAATATTACTTCATGGGCAACATGTAAATAGCATTAAATTGTCATCATTTAAAATATACAATGCATGGTTACAAAGGAACTGACCTAATCCAAAAACTTTAACGCAGTCACTTGACCGTGACATTGAGGTCAAGGTCAGGTGACCCCTACCAGACAGTCATGTACTATTCATCAGCAACCTATATACCAAATAATGTCATCCTACCATGCATGGTTACATAGGAACTGCCCTAATCCAAAAACTTTAATGTAGTCACTGGACCGTAAAATTAAGGTCAAGGTCAGCTGACAGGTGACTGAGAGGCAAGTACTCACTATAAGCTACCACTGGACCAAATTTGATGGACCTAGGGCTTACGCTTACAAAGATATAAAGCAAAATGTCAAGTGTTTTTGAAGCCTTCGACAGATATCGCCCCAGCGACTAAGGCAAGACAAAAAGTACATTTATTTTATGTTATTACAAAAGTACAAAATACACAACAATCACGAGTGGTTTGATTTCTGATTGTATTAACACATATCATTTGTACTGGTTTTACTGGTAACATTGTTTTAATACTATGCTCTATGCAGAAAGTGCAAGTCAGTCAAGAGCAAGTGTACACTGGTTTGTATTGATTATTCCACTTTTGTATACACATGACGTTGTGAGAAACATCAACATTTCAGGGAAAAATCAGGTGGTGAAAGGGGACAGCACCAGAACTAAAGTATTTTTAAAAATACTCACCCATGCTAATAAGTTGACGATACATACAAAAAGTGAGCATTATACACCACTGTTTATGGTACTTACAGGTGTGATAGGCCTGTTAACCTTCATGACTGCTATGATACAAGCAAAAAGTGAGCATTATACACCACTGTTTACGGTACTTACAGGTGTGATAGGCCTGTTAACCATCATGTCTGCTATATCCTTCACCATCTGTACTTGATTTTTTGTCACAGGTTTAACAAGCGTGTAACGATTCTCCTCTGGAATGATGGGAATTACAGAATTTGCGAGCTGTCGACACAATGGACACCAATACTCCCCTTTGTTTACTGCTAAATTCTGAGTTAAATGCTGTGTCTGAAAAAATAGAAGAGTGAGGTGTCCTAGCAGCAGTGTGCAATGGCTTGGTTGCTCTTTAATATGAATTTACAGGCCCAGGCACCCAAAATCAAATTCTTACCTGAGAATTTTGTTTTCTCTATTTTATCCAAAACGTACAATTTCTCTTGTTTTCATGGTAATCAAGAACATTCTATTGCTGAGCAAAAATTTTACTCAAAATGGTTTTATGGTGACTGAGTTCCAGGTTGACTCATCATTTGTTGGTAACTTTAGTTTCAACAAAAATTATTGAGGAAAATTCTCATTCTTATTCGGAGCAATTTCTAATATTGTACAATCAATGCTACAGTTCATGTTAGGGGCTGTTCCAACTGTTATAAAAACGAACAATTATAAAACAAAAACTGACAAGATTTTCATAAAACAAATGTGAATTATTTGCTTTTAAGTTCATTGAATCATTAAGTTCGTTTCTCCTAAAAATCTTAATAGCAAGTGAGATCACTCAACCAGAGCCATTAATATCTAACGCTAAAGGTTAGAGTAGCCTAATTATTTGTTAACATGACCCTGGGAATTTTTTTTTTTGAGGCAGTACGCAGAAGAAAATACAAGGAGGCATCTGATTGGATGTTGGAGTTCTGAAAATAGCAAAATTAAAAATTATAAACATTATTGATTGAAAATGTTCGATATTTGGTTAGATATTTTGTCGGTGTCATTCAGATGTAATTATTTCAATTAAAATTGACCTGGAAAGGGGAGGCACGGTACAAATTTGAAAAATGAAAATTTTTGGTCATTTTTACCGCACAACCTATACTTTTTTTATTTGTTAATAATGAAGTTTTTCATTTCACTTACACAAAAAATTGTTTACCGGGGGTAAATGTTTGAGGTTTTTCAATGAATGAACTTAACTGTAAGGGCCACCAAATGGGAAAAGCATTGCAAATAATTGCGCTTTCGTAACCTAAAACAAACACATGAATGACAACCAACTTAATTCCTAGTTTGGAGGATTACCACCATAATTAAAAAAAAATTAGATTCTTTCTAAGGCTGGCTCACCCTGCAGCACATACCGGTATATAAAAATAGTAAAATATATAGAAAATGATTTTAAAAATAATTATGGTGCTGGGGGTGTTTGTTACTGGAACTTTACAATTCTATGGGTCGTTGTCATACAGCTTAATTAAAAAGTAAAGGTGGGGGACTAAATTTTGTCTTCAATTCTATAGGTGGTGGAGTCTAAAAAAAAGTGCCATCCTGGGGGGGGGGGAGGGGGAGATAGTATTTTCTGGAACAGCTCTTACATGATTTATCAATATTTCTAAAAGAGTTTTAAAAACATCCACCAGCCATCTATATTAGAGAAGCATATAACCAACTGATCTGAGCCCCAATTCCCACACACAAACATCTCTAAAGTAGATATCAGTGAGATGGTATCCATATCTGTGGGCCCGCTGACCTAGTGGTCTAAGTTGAAGGTCAACGTCATCAACCATCGTATGTGACACATCATCTTGATGTTATCTACCTACATACCAAATATCAAATTCCTATCTTAAAAGATAAAAAAGTTATAGACTGGACACGATTAAGGACAGACAGAAAGATTGCTCACTATAGGGCCCTAAAAAGCCCTAATGGGATGAGACATAACTAAAGTTAAAAGATAGATACTTACCCTGAGAGAAGCAACGTAAGAACTATGACAATCTAAATGTAAATAATGACCACAGGTCTGTACCAGAACTCCGCCCTCCCATCCTATGTTGATTGACAGCTGACAAGATGCCTAGAAAGTAAACGTAAAAATAATTATCATGGTGGAAAGATAAAACATGTTAATTATCTAAACTATAATTTATTACATAAAATACAAACATATTTGTAAAATTCATTATTAGTCTTTTACTTGTAAATCTTTTAATGACAATGGGAGTAAATGTAATTTAACCTAAATTTTAACACTTTTTAGTGATTCTATTTTGCTGTATGCTGACCATTCCCAAGAAAAAAATAAATCTGCATTCTAGTTCAGTGGTCATTTTATTTTGTGAGAAGTCTTAGTAATGTGACCACTGCCAGTTCTTTTGACCATAACAATTTGTCTGTTTCTTATAATTACCATGTTGTAAATGGATACAAACCTCATCAAAATGTTCAAACATTGTTTTCAGCCGTTTCCTTTGCATCGCTGCACAGGTAACAGGGTGATACTTCAGTTTACCACCATCAACAGGTAACTGTACCGGAGTGTCTGTCTGTAATCTGTGACCAAGCACTGTAACCACAAAAATATTTTCAGTTCAATTTTTTTTTTATTCAATAACCTGTTTACTACTTGTAAAGACAAAATATATGTTAACGATGTTCACAAAAGGTCATATTATTGATGTTCAAGTCTGATTTTGGAACTCTTTGGGTTTTATCCATTTCATAGCATTAATTTTTTGCTTATTGTTCCCCAACTTTTGGGGCTGAGTGGTTAAGGTAGCTAGTCTACTATTGATCAAGTGGTCTGTTAACACTGAGAGAGCAGGTTCGAGTCTCAATGTGGGAAGGGTTTACTCGACTCCAGTCTTTATCAACAGGGATTGCCTGTTTTCTTACTGAAGGTTGGGGTTTTTTCCGGGTATTACGGCTTCCTTCCCAAATAAAAACTAGATGCCATGATATTGGTGAAAGATTGCTGAAAGTGTCGTTATTCATCATTCAGACAAACAAACCCAAACTTGTGTTTCATATCATTTCAAATGGTTGAATAGGCCAAAGGAGAAATTTTGATGAAATTTGTAATATTTTTTCATGGCATAAATAACTTGTCCATACAAAACATATGAAAAACCTAAAGAAATCTAAAGTATCTAACCAAATTTATCAAAAATAATAACTTACATAAAAAATTCCCTAGTGAACGCATATCTACTTTTGCAATCTAAATCAAGTGAATGATGAGGTTCATTTCTTGTTAAAATGTGATAACAATAAACTGTTTTGGTGTAAACTCTTATTTGACCAGTTTCTAATGATAATTCATATCTTGATAATTTTAAACCTGGAAAATTATTGACAAATTCACGGTCTGCTGTTGCATTTAACAGTCTTTAGAACTGCGGACAGAGGATTCAGTTGTTTATATAGTCCGTTGATAGTCGTTGATTTTTTTAGCCATTTTGTAGTTCGTTATTTCTTAGTTTTATGTCACTGACCAATTTAGTATTGATTTATGTGACAAGAAATATTTATAGTTTATTATTTTTTGTTATTATTTTGTTCATTGAAAACCTTCTAATATTGAAACTGATTACAATCTATACATAATTAAACACACAAAAAAGGCAATTTGTACACTAACATAATAATTTTAACAGTTCAAACAATTTTCATAGTGGGAGTTTTAAATCTAAACCATGTCAAAATTCAGGTTGTTTTTCAGATTTATCTTTTAATATCTATGAACAAATTAACATGAAATGAATTATTATTATGAATTACAGTCAAAGCAGCTTGAGGGACCATCTTGATTAACCAAATACTGGCATGCAAGTTAAGATCCCTAGTCAAGTTCCTGTCAATTAAACTTTTTATTGGGCCTAACATAAAAATATGTTTGCACTTCTCCGACGGACAATTTTTTGACCAGGTAGGGAGGCAAAATAAAATATATACAGTATTATCAAACATTGTGAAGTTTCGTCAATGTCACACTTGGACATGTTTAATACATGAGATGAAATCAGCAAAATGTTTGAAAATACATACAAAGATTCCCCAGGTAAAGCACACCTTTGACATAGACTGAAGTCGAATACAAAATATGGAATGTATTAAACGCCCAGAAAATATGAACAATTTTGTTTTTTATTTATTTATAAAATTTGGGTAGGGCCAATATTTGTGGTCGGATAGGGAAAGGCAACAAACTGAATTTAATTTTATGACTAAAAAGAATATCTGTCTTATAAGACAGGTCTTTTGTTTTCCTTTAGTTGGTATTTAACACAGGTTTCACTGCACAAATTGCTTACCTAAACTATACATGTCTGACAATATTAACGATTCATTGGTACCTCATTCCTAATATGCCAACTTTTACCATCATCCTTTGCTCAGATGAAATACATTTGGTTGTACAACAAGTGAATAGGGTTACTGAGAAATATAGGATCTTACATTGGTACCTCATTCCTAATATGCCAACTTTTACCATGATCCTTTGCTCAGATGAAATACATTTGGTTGTACAACAAGTGAATAGGGTTACTGAGGAATTACTGTTAAATTTTAAGTTAATGAACAGTTAGCATTAGGTTTGAGCAAAAATTCTCATATTTCCATATTTTCTAGTGAAACTGGGGAAGAAAACAGGAGTACACTAGCAAAGATTGCTCAATGTCCAAACAAGTTAGGGTCCTGCCACTAAGTTGCAGACATACTATATTGACAAGTTTATATATCTGTCCATCCCAAAATAATTGTTTCAGGGCAAAAAATTTGACTCTTTTGAGGTAGGCTTGTCATATTTCGCATGTGGGCAGATGATTTCAAGGCGATGTGTTGCATACCATGGTTCAATACATTTTACCTTGAACTCTGACTTCAAGGTCAGTTGGGCCCAGAGATGAATACCATCTCACTGACATCTAGCTAGCTCAAAATCTGTGGAATATTTGAGTATTGTATTACTAAGAATGTACCGTAAATTGAAATCTGATTAATAAATACCCTGGTAGTTCATGAAACTTACCACTTGTAGCCTGCATCAACACCACCAAGCCAATGGTTTTGTCTTCTGTGGATGGACTGCTGTGTCCACATATCACACATTCAAATTCTTTTTCATCTGACAAGATTGTGCTGTCTTTCTGAGATTCTGCAGAAGAACTTTGCTTTATGTCATCATCTAAAATTACCATAAACAGAAAAAAAATCAATTTAGCATAGACAGTAGTTGGATAACTTTTTTTACAAAGCCAGGAGTCAATTTCACAAAAAGTTGTAAGTGTAAAATTGTTGGAAGATCAAAAGGAAATGCATTGTGACCTCAGCACTGAACCATGTTTTTTACACTTATTTCTTTTTTGAGAAAAACACCATTGTAGTTTATACCCTCATACTTATCTTTTCTGTTATTTTTTTTTTTTGGCCGAGTGTTAAGGTAGTTGTCCTACTGTTGATCACGTGGTCTGTCAACACTGAGGTTGCGGGTTCGTCTCACTGCGGGCAGGGTGCACTTGACTCCAATCCTTATTGACAAGGATTGCCAATTTCCTTACCGAAGGTCAGGGGTTTTCTCCGGGTACTCTGTTTCCTCCTCCAATAAAAACTGGATGCCATGATATAGTTGAAAAATTGCTCAAAGTGGCATTAAACACCAAACAAACAAAAACAAACAATCCTTAATTTGTTTGATTTATTTTTTAGTGATTAATTGAATTATGGTTTGTGTTCGGATTATTTTCTTGTTACAAACTTTAAGCATATTGCTTATGCAATTTATGTAGTTTTTTGCTAGTTTTCCATAACGTTGACAAAGAGCCAAGTCGTGTACATGTACATAAACAATTTGTTAATCTGAATCCATTATATTTAAAAATAAAATTTATTCTTGAACGTCACTTAGATAACATTGTTGGTAGTGATCTTGTTTTGAATCATAAAATGCGCTCAATTATTGACCAAGATTATTGCATCTGCAAGATAACTGACAACGACTCTGTAAGTGAACTTTGGCTGAGAGAGAGGAAATTAGTTATCATTTTGATATTTGGCTGTGCCGAAACTGTAGCATAGACAAAGGACTTATTATTCAATGGAATTTCGATATTGGAGCTGTATGTAAAAAGCATTGTCCTATAGAATTTGAATACATTTATTTAGAGAATTTATTTAATGTATTGGCTGTTTTGTTTAGCTGATTGTGTAAAGCCCATCTCTGGACTATTTTAGGGATGTTTGAGTGTTTCCTTGGTTACCCTTCAGGGTTTAATTTGTAAAAACTCTGACATGACAACCCGAAAATTTAATGTAATATTGCAGAAATCATTCAGTTCATTTTGAGAGGTCTCTAATTACTCAACGAAACTTGGTGCCTAAGTGAAAGCAAACAATTTCAACATTTACCCATATAAGCAAATAATAAAGAAGCAATTGCCAGCTTTTTAGATATGCAGTTTTGAGTATTATGTCAATAATTCATGCTAAAAATGGGGCGTGGTCACCAAGGGTCTGGAAACGGTCATATTTGCTGGACATGTCCGACATTTACATTAAAATGTCCGACTAAGGTTTAGTCAAATCGGACATAAAAAAAAAGTGATATTTAACTTGGACAATAATATAAATATCTTTTAGTTGGTTTCAATACCTTTAATTTCCGCTAGATATAAATATTTTATTAAAAAATCAACCCTAAGGCTATTTCCCGTCACTGACACATGTGTTTATTGAGTAACCATTCACTCCAGTCAAGTGTTAATTACGTAATGGGTAACACAACAGGTGATAACCTAATTATGAGTACAGATCTGTTTCATCCATTTCATAGAATATGTTATGGCAACAGTATTTTGAAACAATAGGAACGAAGTGGTTGTACGTTATATTGCTTAGAAAATATGACTTGATGGAAAAACACGTGTGGTCAAAATTGTACATCGCGCATGCGCCAATGTACCTGACGTACATAAATCGTGGGAAAATCAATTCAAATTAAATTCTATTGAAATGATGAAAACAAAAATAAATATTTAATTCAATAAATAATAACTTGTGAAAAACGTGGTCCATCGGAGAGTATCGTATAAAATTTAATTCTGTTCCGACCTTGTTGTAATTTTGAAACAACTTCCTACTTCCGGTTAATGAAAATGTCTCACGAATGTTCATAAAAAACGTTGTTTGCTTTTACTTTGTTGAACATATCATCTTATAATAAAGAAATTTTAGGAAGCAGAATGTTTTTCTACCAGGGGTCCGGAAGTTTTCCCTGCCCATTTCGGTCATTTTTCCCCCTAAGAAGTTACCATATTCCATGGTAGTGAATATTAGTCTGGGGTCGTTTCGTACCACGGTCTTGAAAAAAATTTAAAAGACCTTTATTCTGGACTTTAAGGAAAAGCACATACACATCCCAGCTTAAGCAAACACAATATTTTTATATGATGACTGGTAAAATGTCTGACATGACTCAGGAAAATTTCCAGGGCCTTGGTGGTCACAACAAAAAATAGTGCGTACCTTATGTAATTTTTTGTCAAAATCTTCCCAAATATTGTTTCCTATCATGTAAAATTATCTCCCTTGGATCTTGTCACACAAGTGTAGTCAAGGATTTATCATATTCTTAAACAATTTACCTGATTCACTAACACTCCTGTTCTGTTCCATGAATGCTTTTTGCTTGTTAGCAAACTGCTCCATCAGCTTTTTCTGTCTCTCCTTTGCCTTTTTCCTCCTGTAATAATATTTCTTGTTGTTCTTAGTGAGTTATAAAGACATTTACTAAAGCAAATTTTTAAGCTGTATCACTTTTCTTTTTTTACAGACCTATCAAAATTTATTAATAGTTGCCTGTTAACTTAAATATCTAGCATCACCAGTGTCAAGGTCATGTGGTAAGGCTGATTTCTGGAAGACTGGTTTTATCTGCATTCATGATTTTTATGGTCTTCAAATTCAGCCAAGTTGACAAATTTTACTAGAGCTAATATGAGTACTTTTAACCTGACTTGAGAGACAGAGACTTGATTCCAAGGGACAAAAGAAAACAACCCAAATTAGGTAACTTTGTCAAAATATATTGAATTACAAAATGAAAAACAAACCTTTCATCATCCTTGGCGATGTCCTTTTTACTTTCTTTCTTTGGACAATGTACACTGTAAAGTTCCTCGATGGTTCGTGCACAAATTGTACTCTGCTGTGATAACTTATCTAAAACTCTTCCTATAAAGTGAGGTCCATCACCAATCGGATCATCAGTTATTGACCTGCTGGACTTGGATAAGGGTGTATATTGCCCTTCCTTTCCTGATAACTTGGCATGCAGTTTAAATAGTAATGATATTATGCTCTCATTAATTGGCACTATGGTATGCTCAGCTGGGTCAGTTAAGACACCCTTATTTTCAAACTGGGGGGAGTCATGTTTGGCACTTGTCGGACCAGAGATGCTATGGATGGGAACCAGAGGAAATGGGTCGTTGTCAAAATCCATTTCTGTGGGAACAGGGACAGGGTTTACTGCAGGAATCTGTCCCGAGTAGGCTGCCGTTATAGGTCCACCGGAAACTGCAATAATTAATAGATGATTAATGCAAATGAAAATTCAAAAAACTGAGTCTATGAGATATACTAAGATGGAAATGAAAATCATAAGATGTGCATGGTTACCACTATACAGCAAACCAATTTTATCAAAATACTCTTTTCTTGTGATCAAAATTCCTGTTCATTGGCTAATCTCTCTAACAACAAACATATTGGCTCTTTTCTTTCTCCTCCTAAATATAGCTGAAATACTACTAGCTGGACTTTAAGCTACCTTTCAATAAATCAACCTTTTTCTACTGTAGATGTTACATGATGTGTGCTTAACAGAGAGCAGTTATTACCCTACATATTTACTCACTTGAGAGCAGTTATTACCCTACATATTTACTCACTTGAGAGCAGTTATTACCCTACATATTTACTCACTTGACAACGAACTTGGAGCAAGATGGAACATTTCTTCAAGACTAGATAAAAGAGAAAACTGTTTATCGTCCAATGGTATTGGCACTAGAATTTCTTTGACAATTTCTTTTGCATTCTGTAACACATTGCTGCCAGAAAACCATTCCATATATTCCTTGTCATGTACTGAACCAGTGAAGTTTTTTATCTAAAAAATAAAGATTCTCTTCTTGATCCTTTGAAACATTTTAACATTTATAGTGTATTTTCAATAAATTAAACTAAGTGTAAAATTCAGTATTAAATGCTGCTCACTAAATTTTAATGACAACAAAAAAATTAGTTAGTTTGACTTCTCTATTATAATAAAATTTCTTAATGAATTCAGAAAATAAGCAGTTATCTCCCCTATGTTACCTTCCTACTGGTTTCTGGTTGAGGTATAAAGACTGCGAGATCCAGAAGATGTATAGCGTGGTATAAAATACTGTCTGGCAGACTAGGTGCTGTCAAAGCCTGTAAAGCAAACAATGTTTTACAGATTGCAAATTTACACTAATAAATGTATATGAAGTTGCAAGAAAAAATAGCTGTCAATTGACCCATTTCCAGGTATCCAGAGTTACTGGTCCTGATCACATTAAAGGAGCAGATAACCTACAGTTGGAAGTGTAAAACTTGCATTTAGACTATATTTATAGATTATTTACGTTTTCTGAAACGAGATGGGTTTTCTCGTCCATATCTCATCGAAGAGTGACAGCCCTGAGATGAGATGACAGGAAAATGAATCAAGTTTCGGAAAATGTAAATAATCTGTTTATCACTGTTTTGTAACATTGTGACGTCACAGTGTTTACTAAACAACGTCTTGACAGCGAACTGAGATGGGCTCATCTCACGCCAGTAGAGTGAGCTGGTATAATACCGCAAAGATCAAAGGAAAATAGTGCAAAATAGCGATAACAAAGTTAATAGAATCCTTATTGTTGCTAAATTGCACCTGATATATCACATTGCAGTAGTCAAAGGTGGGCATTTGTGTAATGATGAATAATTTTTTGCCCCTGGGATAAATACCTAATGTGTTTATGTTGATTAATTAATGCAGGTGTCACAAGTTTCTTTGAGGTGTTTAAATTTATTTAAAGGTCAGTCAAGTGTAAAAGGAGACAAAAGATGGCAAATGGATTAAAAAAAAATATAGAAGCAGAAATAAAACATAAACAAGTGTGGACAAAGAAAAATGTCTTGCCTGCATTCCGCATCAGTAACGAAAATAAATTTCGTCATAAGCATTACGTAAATAGCCTTAGTTATTAGCAGTGGCCTGTATACCAAATATTGTCACCATACCATTCATAGTTACAGAGGAACTGTCCTAATACAAAAACTTTAACATAGTCGCTGGACCGTGAAATTGAGGTCAAGGTCAGTTGACACCTACCAGACAGTCATGTACTATTCATCAGCAACCTATATACCAAATATTGTCATCCAAACATGCATAGTTACAGAGAAACTGCCATAACCCAAAAACTTTAATGTAGTCGCTGGACCGTGAAATTGAGTTCAAGGTCAGGTGGCACCTACCAGACAGTCATGTACTAGTCATCAGCAACCTATATACCAAATATTGACATCCTAGCATGCGTGGTTACAGAGGAACTGTCGTAACCCAAAAACTTTAACGTTGTCGCTGGACCGTGAAATTGAGGTCAAGGTCAGGTGACACCTACCAGACAGTCATGTACTAGTCATCGGCAACCTATATACCAAAAATTGTCATTCTACCATGCATGGTAACAGAGGAACTGCCATAACCCAAAAACTTTAACATAGTCACTGGACCGTGAAATTGAGGTCAAGGTCAGGTGACACCTACCAGACAGCATGTACTAGTCATCAGCAACCTATATACCAAATATTGTCATCCTACCGTGCGTAGTTACAGAGGAACTGCAGTAACCCAAAAAATTAACGAAGTCGCTGGACCATGAAATTGAGGTCAAGTACTCATCATAAGCTACCTCTGGACCAAATATGATGGACCTATGGCTTGGGCTTACAAATGTATGAAGCAAGATGTCCAAGTGTTTACGCCGCCGCCGCCAGATTCCCATACATATTTCTCGCCTCCTGCGACAGGCGAGACAAAAAAATAAATAGAAAGTTTTTAGAGAATTAAAATTTCTGTTTTACATCTCAGTCAACAATTTTAAAATTCTTAGCCATGGTTTGATAAACAGGTAACCTATTCCTGTAGATCTAGTTTCACTATAACCAGAAATAGCTGTCATATATATTGTTTTTTTACTGGAGTATTTACATTTTTACTGCTCTATACGTATTATATATGTCAGTAACCTTTAGAGAAAATCATAAAAATTACACTTTCAGCAAAGTAATGTGTATTGATTCAAGTCTTAATTACGTTTTGGGTTATCAACTTATGTGTTGAATATGTTTAATCTATGTGTTTTAATAATTATGGAATAATTCACAGAGGCTGTGGTTTATCATTGTTTTACAATGGGATTACCATTTATGTGGCATTATTTTATCCTGAGTGACAGCCAGGGATAAAATAACGGCATAAATGGCCATCCCATATATCAGGATTTGTAATTGTTGACTCCAGGCCCATTAGTTCTCTTGCTATATTATTAAGTATCAAGACTTTGAACACTGTATGGTAATAATTTACAGTTACATAATGATTTCTTTAGTATTATTTTATATATTTCTCACCTTGTGTAAGACAGTAAATAACAATGAATGCATTGTCCTGCAATGTAAAATTTTGTACATGTCTTTGTACTCTGGGCTTATCTCCCCTGGTCTTCTGAAAGGTGGCCAAGGTGTTGATTTCTGACTGAATTTTCCTGTCTGTTTAACACTGAAATATTACATCATTGATATTAAATATCAATCAAAGACAGAAAAGGCCGGATTTCGTTAAACAGGAAGTAGGTGAGCGACAGACCTGAAATCGAATCCCACACTATGGGAGGCCATGCTGGTGCTGCATACCAAATTTCAAGAGAATGTGATTAGTAGTTGTTGAGAAAACTGCCTGTGAAATCAGGCCAAAAATACAAATTACAGATAGGTGTAACACAAGTCTTAATAAATATTAAACAAGAAGATAATAATTTTGTCTTTGTCAGACCTGAACTATTTATAACACTGTCACGATCTGACTTTAATGGGTAATAAAGTGAAGAAAAACATATATTTGTTAACAGAAGAATTTTAGACGGACATTGAAAACTTTTCAAATACATTAAAGTTAATAATGTGACTTCACAATGTTACAAAACAGCGATAAACAGATTATTTATGTTTTTTGAAACTCAATGTATTTTCATGTCAGCTGATATCTTGTTAAAAAAATGTAAATGTAAATAATCTATTAATATGGCAATATTGTGAGAGACTCTTAAGCCTGTTCTGATTAACACTCTTATATGCAAGACATTTGAAGGGCAACAATATAATTTTACAGATAAATTTTGTAGTTTCGATTTTTTAAGCCACTTTCAGAAATTTTCCAAGCTAAATCAGAAGCAGAAGAAGCCCAAGTACAAGGGCAGCATCCTGAACATTGGCCAATTATCAACCATCAAACTTGTAAAATTCATGCGAAATAAATTTTATATTCTCACAACATATTTATATTCTTTACAGTACAGTGCTTTAAGGTCAAGTGAAACACCTGCAGTGATTTTTTAAACTTACTATTCTGTATATCTGTCCATTGCTGACTGTAAGTCTTTTTTATATAAAGCTCTCATTCCAACATGGACGGGATCAAAATCTTTCTCCCAAACTTCACCTATCATTATAAGCAATGTATGTAAATTGATCCCTATATCTCATACTCAAAGATAATTTATTAAAAATACATGTAGAAAAGAGTGAACATCTACAGTAGACTCCATGAAATCGGATATCGGCCACTTGTATATATCGGCAAATGGGATGGAATTTCAAAACACCAAACCATTTTCTATTCCTTCTATGTATTTTTTATCGGGAATAAGGATATCGGAACATTGGATATATTGGCGAATAGAATAGAATATTCGCCCAAAATGTTGTCAATTTGTATAATAATCAGATATTTTTTGTATTTCAGGAGATCGTATGGACTGTAAGTTTGGAATTTCATTCACATTCTTTTGTACTTTGTCACTTTCTGTTACCCTTTTTGAATTTTTAATGTTTTACATGAATTGAATATTGTATTAATCAATAAAGTTTTTCAGAATGGTGTGTTTTATATCAATAAAATATTTATGTCGCCCCAGACTTTGTCGGGGCGACATATTGTTATTCTACTGTTTCTTTTTCACTATTATTATTATTATTATTATTATTATTATTATTATTATTCTTATTATTATTATGTCGCCCCAGACTTTGTCGGGGCGACATATTGTTATTCTACTGTTTCTTTTTCACTATTATTATTATTATTATTATTATTATTATTATTATTATTATTATTATTATTATTATTCTTCCTCACTTTTTGTCCGGCTGATAACTCAGAGATGGCTGATTGGAGTAGAACATCACATGGCATAAAGTAGAACCACTATCTGAAGTTGTGCCATCAACTTTCAAAATGGTGATATGTGGAACCATCTCCATGGAAACCAGAAAGTTATGCATGAGTGATTTTGGGCATTTTCCTTAATTTTTCGGAAACCTAGAAGCACAGAGGGACCAAACTTGGTATGATGGAAGACCATAATGAGATACAGGTTTGAGATGATTTTGGGGCGGAACGGAAAAACAAGATGGCCGCCATGGCTAAAAATAGATTTAACATGGGCCTATGGGAAAATGATTTTTCTACAATAGCTTCACCATGGTTTGAGATATTCCAAAGATTTTTTATAGGAAGTTGGACCTCATCAACCTCGAGAAGACAGGAAAGTTTGAAAAAAAAATTTCACACCGTGTGGCCGCAGCCACAACCGTTACGTTTGCATAGAAGCCTATGGGGAAATGGAGGTTTTTTGTCACCTCCATTTCTCTGCTATGCATTGATGGATTCCAATCAAACTTTACACAAAGCACCGTCATCATTACATCTTGGAATTCACATATCAAAAAATTCTAAAATGGCCACCTTTTACAAGATGGCCGCCACGCTACATTTGCATAGAAGCCTATGGGGAAATGGAGGTTTTTTGTCGCCTCCATTTCTCTGCTATGCATTGATGGATTCCAATCAAACTTTACACAAAGCACCGTCACCATTACATCTTTGAAATTCATATTACGAAAAATTTCAAATGGCGGCCATTTTTAAGATGGCTGCCGAGTTACGTTAAAAATTACAACATTGTCGGAATTCCATGAAAATCAACTTCTAGAGATATTTTGATGTGGGGAGCAACATGGAATCATCGATTTTGGAATTCACATGACGGAAAAAAAAAATTTCGGGGCGACATCTGCTATTGCTCGCAATGGCAATTCTAGTTATGTCGCCCCAGACTTTGTCGGGGCGACATATTGTTATTCTACTGTTTCTTTTTCACTATTATTATTATTATTATTATTATTATTCTTCCTCACTTTTTGTCCGGCTGATAACTCAGAGATGGCTGATTGGATTAGAACATCACATGGCATAAAGTAGAACCACTATCTGAAGTTGTGCAATCAACTTTAAAAATGGTGATATGTGGAACCATCTCCATGGAAACCAGAAAGTTATGCATGAGTGATTTTGGGCATTTTCCTTAATTTTTCGGAAACCTAGAAGCACAGAGGGACCAAACTTGGTATGATGGAAGACCATAATGAGATACAGGTTTGAGATGATTTTGGGGCGGAACGGAAAAACAAGATGGCCGCCATGGCTAAAAATAGATTTAACATGGGGCCTATGGGAAAATGATTTTTCTACAATAGCTTCACCATGGTTTGAGATATTCCAAAGTTTTTTTATAGGAAGTTGGACCTCATCGACCTCAAGAAGACAGGTTAGATTGAAAAAAAAATTTCGAACCGTGTGGCCGCAGCCACAACCGTTACGTTTGCATAGAAGTCTATGGGGAAATGGAGGTTTTTTGTCACCTCCATTTCTCTGCTATGCATTGATGGATTCCAATCAAACTTTACACAAAGCACCGTCATCATTACATCTTGGAATTCACATATCAAAAAATTCTAAAATGGCCACCTTTTACAAGATGGCCGCCACGTTACATTTGCATAGAAGCCTATGGGGAAATGGAGGTTTTTTGTCGCCTCCATTTCTCTGCTATGCATTGATGGATTACAATCAAACTTTACACAAAGCACCGTCACCATTACATCTTGGAATTCATATTACGAAAAATTTCAAATGGCGGCCATTTTTAAGATGGCTGCCGAGTTACGTTAAAAATTACAACATTGTCGGAATTCAATGAAAATCAACTTCTAGAGATATTTTGATGTGGGGAGCAACATGGAATCATCGATTTTGGAATTCACAAGACGGAAAAAAAAAATTTCGGGGCGACATCTGCTATTGCTCGCAATGGCAATTCTAGTTATTATTATTATTCTTCCTCACTTTTTGTCCGGCTGATAACTCAGAGATGGCTGATTGGATTAGAACGTCACATGGCATAAAGTAGAACCACTATCTGAAGTTGTGCAATCAACTTTAAAAATGGTGATATGTGGAACCATCTCCATGGAAACCAGAAAGTTATGCATGAGTGATTTTGGGCATTTTCCTTAATTTTTCGGAAACCTAGAAGCACAGAGGGACCAAACTTGGTATGATGGAAGACCATAATGAGATACAGGTCTGAGATGATTTTGGGGCGGAACGGAAAAACAAGATGGCCGCCATGGCTAAAAATAGATTTAACATGGGGCCTATGGGAAAATGATTTTTCTACAATAGCTTCACCATGGTTTGAGATATTCCAAAGTTTTTTTATAGGAAGTTGGAACTCATCAACCTCAAGAAGACAGGAAAGTTTGAAAAAAAAATTTCACACCGTGTGGCCGCAGCCACAACCGTTACGTTTGCATAGAAGCCTATGGGGAAATGGAGGTTTTTTGTCACCTCCATTTCTCTGCTACGCATTGATGGATTCCAATCAAACTTTACACAAAGCACCGTCATCATTACATCTTGGAATTCACATATCAAAAAATTCTAAAATGGCCACCTTTTCCAAGATGGCCGCCACGTTACATTTGCATAGAAGCCTATGGGGAAATGGAGGTTTTTTGTCGCCTCCATTTCTCTGCTATGCATTGATGGATTCCAATCAAACTTTACACAAAGCACCGTCACCATTACATCTTGGAATTCATATTACGAAAAATTTCAAAATGGTGGCCATTTTTAAGATGGCTGCCGAGTTACGTTAAAAAATACAACATTGTCGGAATTCCATGAAAATCAACTTCGAGAGATATTTTGATGTGGGGAGCAACATGGAATCATCGATTTTGGAATTCACATGACTGAAAAAAAAAAATTTCGGGGCGACATCTGCTATTGCTCGCAATGGCAATTCTAGTTATCTTTTGTTGTTGTTTCTTTTATTTCCAATCGTGATAGCCGGAAGTCATTCGAACATGAAGTATTTTCTGTAAAGTTTTTAAAAGTAGAATATATGAGCATTTCTTACATTTTACTGTCTCTAAAAATCATAAAAAAATCATAAATCTATACAAGTTATTGGGTTAAAGGAAGATTTGTTTGCTTGTAGGGTAGTTTATGTATGTGGTGTGTATGTGCACAGGTGTACATATTACGTCATGTCTGTAAACAAACTTGTTGCATAATGATTTCTTCACCCACTGAATATAGAAATACAAACTGTACATATATTTACAATGATTCCAAATTTATTAAATATAACGCTGATTTATCATAAATTTTAAACCATCCATCCGATGAAAAGATGAGACGGTCATTGATGATTTTTACATGATTTACTACGATGCCATTACAATCAACTCATCTCGAAATTCAAAATATACTTTTGTGATTAAAGAGGGAAATCGAAATGTAAATGTTTTTGATGCAACAAATTATTATTCTGTTTATATTTACCACATTTATCAATAACAATTGAAACTCGGATAAAAAGAGAAATAAGAATGAAAGGTCAACCAACTGTTTAGAGATTATAATGGCTAAAAATAGATTTATTGTACAGTGAAAAACAGATTAACCGATACTTGCAGTAAGAGGAAATTAAAAACAAAATAATTTCTTTAATTTATCTTTATTCATTCGTGAGATCTGTTTTAATGAAAAAAAATGTTAGCCTTTTCTTTCTTACGAAGAAATGTAAATTAAAAATAAAAAAATAAAATGGTCCACACAGAACTTATTCACCATCAAAGAAACAGATAAGTCATGTTTCACTGTAACCATAAAAATAATGTAAACAACAACAAGTGTGGACACAGAAAAACGTCTCGCCTGCATTCCGCATCAGTAACGAAAATAAATTTCGTCATAAGCATTACGTAAATAGCATTAAATATCAGCAGCGGCCTGTATACAAAATATTGTCACCATACCCTGCATAGTTACAGGGAACAGCCATAACCCAAAAACTTTAATGTAGTCACTGGACCGTGAAATTGAGGTCAAGGTCAGGTGGAACCTACCAGACAGTCATGTACTATTAATCAGCAACCTATATACCAAATATTGTCATCCTACCATGCGTAGTTACAGAGGAACTATCGTAACCCAAAAACTTTAACGCAGTCGCTGGACCGTGAAATTGAGGTCAAGGTCAGGTGACACCTACCAGACAGTCATGTACTAGTCATCAGCAACCTATACACCAAATATTGTCATCCTACCATGCGTAGTTACAGAGGAACTGTCATAACCCCAAAACTTTAACGTAGTCGCTGGACCGTGAAATTGAGGTCAAGGTCAGGTGACACCTACCAGACAGTCATGTACTAGTCATCAGCAACCTATACACCTAATATTGTCATCCTACCATGCATAGTTACAGAGGAACTGTCGTAACCCCAAAACTTTAACGTAGTCGCTTGACCGTGAAATTGAGGTCAAGGTCAGGTGACACCTACCAGACAGTCATGTACTAGTCATCAGCAACCTATACACCAAATATTGTCATCCTACCATGCGTAGTTACAGAGGAACTGTCGTAACCCAAAAACTTTAACGTAGTCGCTGGACCGTGAAATTGAGGTCAAGGTCAGGTGACACCTACCAGACAGTCATGTACTAGTCATCAGCAACCTATACACCTAATATTGTCATCCTACCATGCATAGTTACAGAGGAACTGTCGTAACCCCAAAACTTTAACGTAGTCGCTTGACCGTGAAATTGAGGTCAAGGTCAGGTGACACCTACCAGACAGTCATGTACTAGTCATCAGCAACCTATACACCAAATATTGTCATCCTACCATGCGTAGTTACAGAGGAACTGTCGTAACCCAAAAACTTTAACGTAGTCGCTGGACCGTGAAATTGAGGTCAAGGTCAGGTGACACCTACCAGACAGTCATGTACTAGTCATCAGCAACCTATACACCAAATATTGTCATCCTACCATGCGTAGTTACAGAGGAACTGTCGTAACCCAAAAACTTTAACGTAGTCGCTGGACCATGAAATTGAGGTCAAGGTCAGGTGACACCTACCAGACAGTCATGTACTAGTCATCAGCAACCTATACACCAAATATTGTCATCCTACCATGCGTAGTTACAGAGGAATTGTCGTAACCCAAAAACTTTAACGTAGTCGCTGGACCGTGAAATTGAGGTCAAGGTCAGGTGACACCTACCAGACAGTCATGTACTAGTCATCAGCAACCTATACACCAAATATTGTCATCCTACCATGCATAGTTACAGAGGAACTGTCGTAACCCAAAAACTTTAACGTAGTCACTGGACCGTGAAATTGAGGTCAAGGTCAGGTGACAGGTGACTGACTGGCAAGTACTCATCATAAGCTACCTCTGGACCAAATTTGATGGACCTAGGGCTTGGGCTTACAAAGATATGAAGCAAGATGTCAAGTGTTTACGCCGCCGCCGCCGCCGGATTCCCATACATATGTCTCGCCTCCAGCGACTTTCATCGCAGGCGAGACAAAAATGGAGTTCTGAACAAAGAATACACATATCTTTGGGGAAAAAGAAGAACACAAAAATGTCAAAATTCTTTATAATAACAAATAAACAATTAAAAACAATTCAATTCATTTATTATCAAACACAAACATGGTAATACAACGTACAACTGTTGTAGGGGCACCAAAACTGGAACACATGCTATTACGACATCAATACTTGGCTTCTCGTAATGTCAAATCGAATATCCTGCCTAATCAGATATTTTTTCTTGACAAACTTGATATCCAATTACCCGGAGTCTACTGTATATAATAAAAAACTAAACATTGAGAGAATGTACGATTTTTCATCTCTCAGTGTTGGGACAAGAAAGATTTTGGAACTACCCATTCACAGCAATTAATGCTTGTTTATATTCCTTATATGTATATAATTTTACTTAAATATCAATTCTTAAAATCTTTTCAAGGAAAATAGCATTGTTCTGAATTAAAACTTCATGACAGAGCAGATTTAGTTGTCAGTCATATTTCATTCAAATTTAATCTCTCTATAAACATAAATGTCTAGTAAAAGTATACTGGTCCAGTAAGGACAGAAGGTGGTTTATTCACAAGTAAGATTTGCATACAAAACTGATCATATAAAACTTCAGTCACCCTTCTCCCTAATCATGTTTACCTTTAGGTTTGTAAGTTCCCTGCTGTAACCCTCCGCTCGCCTCTAAATTAGGAGCTTTATACTCAGCAATCTATAATTAGATATGCAAATATATAAACATTAATGCAGGTATATCTAAATTTTACTGAGCAAAATTTATGAGAACACAGCTGTGAATTAATTTATTATATATTACATTACAAATTTTTTCCATTAGTATTAAATTGACAATGCAGGTAAGTTCATTTCGCTAATTGTTTTCAAACTGAAAGCAAACAGAAATATTTATGATAAAAACAATGCATAGAAATATATTGTTTGTTTGTTTAAATGGTGTTTTATGACACTTTCAGCAATTTTTCAGCTATATCATGGCATTCAGTTTTTATTGGGGGAGGAAGCCAAGGCACCAGGAGAAAACCTTCAGTAGGAAAACTGGCAAACTTTGTCAATTAAGGTTGAGTCGAGCACACCCTGCCCCCAGTGAGACTCAAACCTGCAACCTCAGTGTTGACTGACAACGTGATCAATAGTAGTTGACTAACTACCTTAACCACTCGGCCATCAAGCCCCATAGAAATACAATTATTTTCACTAACCATACTGGAACTGACACTACACTTCATTCATGGTTATCAAATATTTGTGTTGTTGCATCAATAGGTTATTTGCTACTGTTTTTAGTGGTGGGGATAGTGGAACAGGGGTATAGAGTGAATAACCCAAATCTTTGGCAAAAAACAACTTGCAATCCTTGCCAATTAAGGTTGCAAAATATTTTTACAGACAGGAAAATTGTCCTATTTGTGTGTTACCTCCTTCAATGTAGGTTCAAACAATTCTTTGCCTTGCCCTGTCATTCCTGATTTCTCTGGCATTAAATCCATCAGCTGACTATGTTGTCTATCTGCCATACACAACAATGTTGACATTTCTATTCTAGCTAAGGTTGCTTCTGTTATACCTGGAAAAACAAGGTAAATCTGTGAACTAATGTTCACTAGTGATACCCTTGCTTTCACAAAAAGTATTCTGTAAACAGGAAGTAGATGACGAAGGAGCATAAAATTGCTTAGCATACACCATATGGTTTTATTTGATGAAGCAATATGCAAAATATCAGGCTTATGCATCCTATAGTTGCTTAGAAAACTGTGACTGAAATTTATGTTATGGACCGACGGACGAACGGACGGACGGACAAGGGAAAAACAGTTCACACCACTCTTCTTCGAAGCAGGGGTACAAAAACCACAACAGTTGGACAAAATTTTAACTAATGGAAACATTCTGAATGTTGTCTCATATGGATACAACACACTGCATTCTCTACCTTGTGTAGCATTATCATTTTACATTTTATCTAAGCATTATTTAAGGTATCCGACCCATAATTGACCACGTGATCATATTTGGTGTCCCGGATGTCCATTGTTTATCAATGGAGCAGACCTCGGTAATGTTCGGGAAACATCGGAACTACTATTTGAGCAACTAAATTTTTTTCTCAAAACTGTTAACATTGACTCAAAGTAAAACAATATATTTACTTTGTATCATTAATTAGTAATATATTGAGTAAATAAATTAGCATTTCTTGGTCTAAAAATAAAATTAAACGGTGACTTCAATTATGGGTCGGATACCTTAATCTAAAGAAAAATTGTAGCAGAAACAACATGTACAATTTTATTACAAAACTAAGCATAAATACAAATTCTTGTTTGTTTGAATAGTGGTTAATGCCACTTTCAGCAATTTTTCAGCTATATTGTGGCGTCCAGTTTTAATTGGGGGAGGACGCTGGAGTACCCAGAGAAAACCCGTGAGACTCGAACCCACAACCTCAGTATTGACAGACCATGTGGACAATAGTAGACTCACTACCTTAACCCCTCGGCTACCAAGGCAACCACAAATTCTTAATTCACAACATTATTCTAATAGAATGAGAAACATTAATACTTTTCCAACTCTAATCAAACAAGGGAAGACAAACTTTTTCCTGATTCGACTGACACAATCAAATTCTACATGTAGTATCTAAGACAACTATGTATCTAACTATTCCATTATAAAGTCTATGGCATGGTAGGAAAGGATACTTTATTTTGAGACAGAACCAATCCTCATATAAACATTAGATTTTGTTGTTTTGTTTAAATGATGTTTAACACCACGATTAGCAATTTTAGGAAAAGATTGAATTCGGGTACAACCTGCCTGCAGAGAGACTTGAGCCCGCAACCTCAGTGTTGACAGACCAGGTGATCAGTAGTAGACGAACTACCTTAACCACTCGGCCACCAAGAACCTGGATACACATTAGATAGGAAACAAATTTTATTTAAATGTATCTCGGTTGTGGGTCTTTTTTGAATTTCTTTCCAATTTGATTTGATGGAATAGCCCTTACCAAGATAAGTCCTAATTCCCAATAATGCACTAAAGAAAGATAAAACAGCATCCACCATGGCAAGTTCCTGTTCAGGTTCAAGTTTTACATTCATTGGTGGAGGAGAAGTGGAATATGATAACCAGTTGTCTATGTGGAATCTGTAAAAACAAAAATAAAGAACCTTAGTGAGCATGCTCACATATGCCACGCTCCCATATACCTATCAAGTTCCATAAAATTGTGATCAGTAGTTTCATAGTATAAGCACATACGAGTTGTTTCATACATATATTTTGAAAATTTTCTATGTTTAAAGGAGGAATAACGGCTACAAAAAATATTGCATCATAATTTCCTGTTGATATGCACAACTACAAATGGTGTCCTTCATTCCAACCAAGTTTCATAAAATTCTGATCAGTAGTTAGAGGAATTGCGCTTACAAGAATAGGACTGACGAACAGACTGACAACCCAGTCAAAAACATTAAACCCTCCGCAACCTCGTTGCATGGGGTATAATAATGAAAAAAATCAGGATTTTTCTGCAAATTCCTAAGTCTAATGCGCCATAACTCACACAAAAATTTGCAGATAAAAAATCCCTGGTAATATGCACAACTACATATGGTGTATTTCTTGCATACCAAGTTTCGCTAAATTCTGTTGAGTGGTTTCAGAGGAGTTGCGTTGCGTCCACAGGTTGATGAATTAGGGTTTTTGGCAAATTTTTTAGTCCAAAGGGCCATAACTCCCACAAAAATTCCTGGATAAAAAATTCCTGGTAATATGCACAACTACATATGGTGTACATCTTGCATACCACGTTTCGTTAAATTCTGTTGAGTGGTTTCAGAGGAGTTGCGTCTACAAGCTGATGAATCATGGTTTTCTACAAATTTCTAAGTCCAATGGGCCATAACTCCCACAAAAATTTGTGGATAAAAAATTCCTGGTATAAATATGCACAACTACATATGGTGTACTTCTTGCATACCAAGTTTCATTAAATTCTGTTGAGTGGTTTCAGAGGAGTTGTGTCCACATACTGTGATCACAGACGGACGGACGGACCAGTCAAAAACATTATACCCCTGCAACTTCGTTGCGTGGGGTATAATAATTAATTCTGAAAGGCTTTGACACCACTTCAATGATGTAGGCGTGGAATAAATGTTCCAATTACTACACAATAATTTACTGTAGTAAACACATACACAAAACATTGAATTGTGTATAGCTAATAATAACATGTCAATTATTCTTGTAAATGTGTAACAACAACATATGGCAAAAATATAAGGTCACCATGGCAATAATATAAGGTCACCATGGCAAAAATATAAGGTTACCATGGCAATAATATAAAGTCACCATGGCAATAATACAAGGTCACCAAAGTTCTCATACTTATGAAAAATGTACAGTGTCCTTAAAAATTTATCTTAGGAGGTGATTAATTAAGAAGTAGTGTATTATATAAAATTTGCTCTCAATTTAACCTTTTTTCTAAGTTAAAATTTAGGAGTTTTCTTAAATATTTATGTCGCTATGGTAGTAGTGAAAAAACTCAAAAGCCTTATGTTTCTTTTGGAAATCCATTATGAGTAAGGCTATGCCTACAGAATTGTTGGTCTATTGTTTCTTGACTGTCCTAACAATTGACCCCAGGCAAAATGTATGTTTGTTTGGGCTTTAATGCCACAACTCTCAACCTCAGTATTAACCAATATAACATTTAAACCTAGATCTGGACTTGTGGCCAAAAAGAAAGAAATACATGGCTTAGAAGAGTCACATAAAAATTATGAAGCTAAGTTGCACTGGTTAAATGGATCCCTGTTGATATATAATTACCTCTCCATAACAGTCCTGACAAAATAATCTGGGTCCAGTTTACAAGCACACACCTGTTAAATAAAGGATAAAACATTATGTTTCCTAATCACACTGAACCCAAAAGATATTAATCTGTATTAAATTTATCTATATTAAAAGTCACACACCCAGTGCACTCAGTTTGTTGCTTGCATTTTTTTATTACTCCTGCTGGATGAAAATCCAATAAAACAAATTGTTCTACCATAACAGATCCATATTTTATACTATGCCTATGTTGTTTACATGTAAAAACAAGTGTGGACACAGAAAAATGTCTCGCCTGCATTCCGCATCAGTAACCGAAAATAAATTTCATCATAAGCAT
The DNA here is from genome assembly GCA_944474755.1 of Limnoperna fortunei. Lineage (NCBI taxonomy): Eukaryota > Metazoa > Mollusca > Bivalvia > Mytilida > Modiolidae > Limnoperna > Limnoperna fortunei. The sequence continues at coordinate 40,374,333 of OX104119.1, forward strand.
TACGTAAATAGCATTAGTTATCAGCAGCAGCCTGTATACCAAATATTGTCACCAGACCATGCATAGTTACAGGGGAACAGCCGTAACCCAAAAACTTTAATGTAGTCGCTGGACCGTGAAATTGAGGTCAAGGTCAAGTGGCACCTACCAGACACTCATGTACTAGTCATCAGCAACCTATATACCGAAGATTGTCATCCTACCATGCGTGGTAACAGAGTAACTGCTGTAACCCAAAAACTTTAACGTAGTCACTGGACCGTGAAATTGAGGTCAAGGTCAGGTGACACCTACCAGATAGTCATGTACTAGTCATCAGCGACCTATATACCAAATATTGTCATCCTACCATGCGTGGTTACAGAGGAACTGTCGTAACCCAAAAACTTTAACGTAGTCGCTGGACCGTAAAATTGAGGTCAAGGTCAGGTGACACCTACCAGACAGTCATGTACTAGTCATCAGCAACCTATACACCAAATATTGTCATCCTACCATGCGTAGTTACAGAGGAACTGTCGTAACCCAAAAACTTTAACGTAGTCGCTGGACCGTGAAATTGAGGTCAAGGTCAGGTGACACCTACCAGACAGTCATGTACTAGTCATCAGCAACCTATACACCAAATATTGTCATCCTACCATGCATAGTTACAGAGGAACTGTCGTAACCCAAAAACTTTAACGTAGTCGCTGGACCGTGAAATTGAGGTCAAGGTCAGGTGACACCTACCAGACAGTCATGTACTAGTCATCAGCAACCTATACACCAAATATTGTCATCCTACCATGCGTAGTTACAGAGGAACTGTCGTAACCCAAAAACTTTAACGTAGTCACTGGACCGTGAAATTGAGGTCAAGGTCAGGTGACAGGTGACTGACTGCCAAGTACTCATCATAAGCTACCTCTGGACCAAATTTGATGGACCTAGGGCTTGGGCTTACAAATATATGAAGCAAGATGTCAAGTGTTTACGCCGCCGCCGCCGCCGGATTCCCATACATATGTCTCGCCTCCAGCGACTTTCGTCGCAGGCGAGACAAAAATCCCTCCTTGAGTTTTGCTATGGGAATTACATTTTAAGTCAGCCATTTTTGTTTATGAAGGGACATTGTATTGTTTACAAAAGTTTGACTGCTTTTATGATGTTCAAAGGTATTCGGACAAACCGTGAGACTTTTCCCATCTCAACCACAAACAACATTGCCTCAAAAAGACAACAATCACCTGCTCCTAGCTTACATTTCCATTCTAATTTAGGTCCAAATTTTGGACAGAACATTGCCCTATCAAAATGAAAAAAAACTGCTACATTTCAAAACATTGACTAAGTTTTGGATCTGTGTAAGGAGCATTAGTTCAACCACACCCAGTAAGAAGCTTTCATTTGTCACGAAAAAAAAACAGCATTTCAGACACTGTGACATGTAGTGTAATTATTTACCAGCCCCACTACATCTTGTTTGGATTCTACATTTTGCACCAGTCCACACGGGGAGTTTGGCCCAAAGTGGGCAAAACTTTTAGCTTGTCTACCTTGCATAACATTTGTAGTAAACATGCTTATTCTTATGACTGACAGTATCCTATGATTTAAAAGTATAATTAAAAGTTTAACAAGTTACTGCAAGCTAATGCTCCCTGAGATACCACCACTGTATAACTTCAGAAAATAAATCCCACAATATGGCATGATGATGTCATTTTTTATAGCTGAGAAAAAGGTGACAAAAATGGTTATAGGCGGGAAAACACACACTGACGGACACACACACAAAAGGAATTTACAAAATAGGAGTTCAAAATAATGTAGACTTTGGTGGGCTGCTTGTACTGAATTTACTGTAATCCGTTTGTAAAGAACACATTGTTCTCCAACATGCTGTTGCAAACCCCTTTCTGTGATATTCTGGCTTTTTTTTTCAACAACATTCTTGCATTGGCACCATTCATAAATTCTTATCTGAAAACATCTTTTTTTCTCAATTTTAACTGTTTTAATTGTGTTGTCATAGTAATTGGTCCCTTTTCGGGGAGTTACATTGTAATTGTGCATATCTAGAATTTACCTAGATTTACATCTTACCTGCATCAGAAATATGTCAGCATCTACCATAGAGTAACAGAAATGACACTGTATATAGGTCATTGCTTGACCTTTAATCTGCAAGCCATTTCTGACCCACATCTGACTGTAGATTTCTGCTATTCCAACCTATAAAAATAAATAATCATGTTAATTTATTAAAAAAATGTTTATTTGTACTAATCCAGTAAGTCCCAGCCGTTTTTTTCTTTCGTTTGTATTGCTTATCATCAATTAGACAAATTAAACGATGACACAGGTATAAGCTACCCAGGGATGTACCCTCAGACAACTTATGACATCCTTGTTTATAAAACCATTTGTTCACCACACCTGTGATTACATAACCAGGTCAACAGGTGGCCACCTAATTGAAAGAGAAGGGATTGTTTTTCATAAGTTGCTTTTCAAAACAAGGTATAGGAACCAACATTTGATATGGAATAGAAAACTGGAAATGAATAACAGGTAGGGAACAATTCCTTTAATTTCCATGATTTAAAACATTAACAAATCATGACAGTTATACATCTTAATTCTGTGTCATCAGCAATTTAAGAATGCTTGCTTTGGATTACTGATTTTTTTAAATTAAAAGGGATTTTTTGTAAAATAGAAACTGGAAATACACTAGAGGCTCCCAGATGCCTGTATCACTCAACTGAACCTGAAACCAAGCTACCCTTTATTATCCAGCTTTTCTTTCCTATAAGAAATTGCCCAACACTTCAACAAAAATAATTAATTTTGACCTTTTAAGGGAAGTAACTCCTATAAGGAGGAGCTTTTGATGTTTAGGAGGGAGGTTCACTTCAAATTTGCTGTACCTGTTATACTTTTTTAACTATCAGCCAAAAACTCTCTTGACCCCCACCCCATTTACTATTTTAAGCCAATGTAGCTATGTAGGTAGTCAGCTGTCATGATTTGCACAATTATGGTAGAGGACATCCTAAAGATGATGTGTGCAATGTTTCAAAGCAGTCCTTTCATTGGTTAATGAGGAGAAGATGTTTAAAAATCAATTAAAACCAATTAAAAATCAGTTCAAGGGGAATAACTCTTAAACGGTTAATCAGACAATCTTGACCCTACAGCAATTTTTGTAGCTCTCATAGAGCAGAACAATTAAGCAATGCTAATTTTTTCTCTAGTTCTAATAATTTTCCTGATTTTGAGGCAAAAATGGCAAAAATCATCAATTTCGACAATTAAAGGGCAACAAGTAACTCCTACACTGAGTCATCATACAACTTTGACCCAATGGAGTGTTTTATGGAGCTTTTGATGCTGAAGAAGTCCTTTCGGTTTTCCTGTATCTGTTATACTTTTTGAACTATAAGCCAAATACTGTATTTGACCCCCTTGTTCTAATTTTAACCATGGTGGCCATGTTGGTTGATCTGAGGCCATGATTTGTGCAACCTTGGTAGAGGACATTTTACTGATGATGTGTGCAAAGTTTCAAAGCAATCCCTTCAATGGTTTTTGAGGAGAAAAGTTTACGACGACGACTGACGCCAAGTGATGGCAATAGCTCACCTGACCCTTTGGGTCATGTGAGCTAATAACAGGATGGAGATGTCATCATTTTAACTAGCAAAATATGTGTTCTTGAAAGGACACAAAAGTATGCTTACTCATTGTATTATCAATTCTGACCTATTTCTGTTGCTTTTTAAAACAATCTTATTTTATCTTATTCTGACAGAAACAGAAATATTGCGTTTATAATACAGGCATCGATTTGCATTTAATGGGACTGTTTAAACATTTGTGCTGACTTTCCCAAAACCAGAAAACATTTCATGCTACCTCATATAAAAGTATTTAAGAGATTCATACACACACAAATACCTGTTGAAATGCAACAGAAACATGAGTTGGTTGGTCTATTCCTTTTAAAAGTTTAATTATGCATCGCAAGAATATACGTAAACAAAGTATGAAATTCGTCAAAATGGTATGAAAAAATGGCGGCCACTTAAATTGCTCACAATTTATATTGATTTTTTTTTTTTTTTTAAGAGGTCAAACATAGTAATGATAATATTACTAGGAAAATAAGTCACTAAAATTTATGAAAATTTAAAATTTTAATTGCATTATGTTTAACATGTTTAAATAATTACTTGGTATCATATTGTGCTAGACAGTATAATTTCCCGCTAGTTGACAACGGCTCTGTAAATGACCTTTGACTGATGGAGAGGAAATTATTTCTTATTTTGATATTTGGCTGCGCTGAGCTGTAGCATGGACAGTGGATTTATTATTCAATGGAATTTTGATATTTGAGCTGTATATAAAAAGCAATTTCATATAGAATTGTTAAATAAATTTATTTATATAGTCTGTTAAATGTATTGGCTATTTTTCAACTGATTGTGCAAAGCCCATTTCTGAACTATTTTATGGGTGTTTGTGAGTTTCCCTGAGTACCCTTTGGGGTTTCTAAATTTGCGAAAAATTTTATATGACATGACACCCCGAAAATTTAATGTGATATAGCTGAAATTATTTCGCTCGTTTTAAGGGGTCTCTCATTACTCAACGAAACTTGGTGCCTAAGAGACAGCAAAAAATGTTAATAGTTTCCCCTATACACAAATAATTAAGAGGCCATTGTCTGTTATACTAGTCTCAGACTACACTGAGGCCATCCTAAAGCAGATCTTTGATTTGTTTTGGAACTGAAAAGTGTAAAATTCGTAGAATTTGGTCATATTAGTACGTTAACCATCTGCATGCTGAAATTACTTGGTAACTTTGATATCGCTTCAGAAACTATTGTTCTCATCATGCTAATTTGGAACACTCGACCATTTTATCATCGCTGATTGAATGTCTATTTATCAAAAAGTAATGCCATAATTGAATTTGGGAAGCGTATCTTTCCACAACTTTGTCATCAGCATTGAAGTTAAAGTCCAAAGGTTGTCGAAAGTAACAAATTAGTTAACATTGAACACAATAACTCTCCTTTGACAACAAATCAAAGAACATCAGTGTTTTACATTACATTGATATCAACAGGTATCCTACATATGCTGATGGGTTGTACACCTATTTAAATTTAGAACACTGTTGCTTGCCTCAGTGGATGATATTTTTGGGTGTCAAATATATTTTTTGTAAGTAAAAAATATGCACAAACATGCAGTAATGGAAATGATGCACACAAATATGCCTTAACGGAAATGCTGTCATGTGCCAATTTAGTACATTTAAATAATTTCTGTTCTAACAAAATAGAATAAAACCAACCAACTCTACAACCACCTATAAGTTCTTCATTAAACTGGTAACTGTTGAACTGTATCCCAGCTTCATTTGTATTTATTTATATTTGTTTTATGGAAACATGAATAAACCAAACATGCTCTAAGCCAGGATGTTAGTTGCATCATGAAGCTGGTAACTCTCAACTGTATTCCTGTCTTAATTATGTTATATCACACAGCTAGTGACATTTCAACTGTATCCCTGCCTTACCTGTATCTGTAAAGGATGTATTAACAATGTTTTCAACATTTTCTCTGGTAGAGGTATATCTTTGAGGTGGAGGCCCTGCACCTGTATACCTTGAACCATGAAACAGGCCAGGTACCTGTGAAGGGGTAAATGGAATGTCAGCTGGTATGGATTCGGCTGTAAATAAAAACAATAAAAAAATCTTAAGTTATCTCCTCCTTAGGAAAAGTACAACATAATGTTTTTTTCAGTTTTTCTAGTACTTAAATTAAGAAATAGATTAATGCAAGCAGGGTCTACACAAATTAGAAAATGGTCAGACCTTGTATTTGTCTATATTTTATAAAGAGCAAGAGCAAGGTATAAAATGAAGACAAATAAAACATATGACCATGTTCTAATTTGCATCGAGTCCAATTGCAGTAATCTATTTTGATGTCAAACAAAAATGTCTTTAAATTTTGAAGTGACTCCAAGAGGAGGCTTTCAATGGAAATACTGGTTTTTGAAAGGAAATAATATATATCCCAAAACAGCATGTAAAGCAAATAAATTGACATAAAAATCTATGCTCGTCAGTTTAATGGAAAAATATTCCTCTTAAGCATAAAAATTATTCAATCTAAACAAAACTGTGTCGTTCCAGTCTGAAATTATTTCAGTGAGCTTCTAACAACATCGCAATTCTCACTGTGACGTCACAGTGGGCTATATACTTATTAGAACCCTAATGTGTTCTCAAGGGAAATGAAGGATGCCATATTACAATAAATAATAATTAAAGTTTGTTTTTGCATACAAAAACGATGTCTCTCCTGTTCCCCATGTGGATTTTCAGTACAAAATCTAAGTTCTAAGTCCGATAACTACCATAAAATTTTGAGGATACAAATTTCCTGATAATATGCACAACTAAATATGGTGTATATGCTATATAACAAGTGTTGTAAAAAGTGGTGCAGTAGTTTCAGAGGGGTTGAGCAGAAACCATGATTTGTGAGGAATTTCTGGAAAATCCTAAGTTAAAAGACACATAAGTCCCACACAATTTTGAGGAAAACAATTTCCTGGTAATAAGCACAAATACACATGGTGTACTTGCTATGTACCAAGTTTCTTAAAATTTGGTTTGAGGAAATCCATTAAAAGTCAGTGTTGGTTTTTAAAATTAAGGTTGTCACGGGGAAATTAAGGTTTTCCCTCGGAGATTAAGGTTTTCTCGCTCGCGTAGATTAAACTTTTTTTGTTGATTGGACCCCTGGGTGGATTTTAAGCCCTCAGACATTATTGTTGATAACTGTCACTAGTTACTCTTATATGTACTGTATATCTATGTTTATAAATCTATATGTATGTATAAAATTAATTCTTGTCCAAATGAATTTGTGTGAAAATCCAAAAAATAACAATGCATGAACATGAATGCATTTCCTGTAAACTTTGAATCAGAAAATGTGTTTATTGCAAATTTTACTAAAATTACTAAAATGGCTGTCTTTGAAAATTCTGGGAATGTTTATATTTTAAAATAGACCATTGTAAAATCTACAATAAACTACAGCTGTCATATATCAACATTGATTATTTCAGATACAGTATTGTGATTTGAGAAATTCACCAATTCAAGGATATGCGTACAATGTTTACAATGATATACATACATATATATCTAGTTTAATCAGTAATAAATCTATCAAATGCAAACAGAAAGTTAAAAAATTACTACGTGTATATACAAATTATACATAAGGACCACAATATTTCACTCTGAAGGAACAATTCAAATATTTGGAAATATTTCACTAAAACGAATGACACAAATATTTCTAAAATAATTTTATAATGGAAATAGGAAAAGATGTCACTGAAAGAAGATTCTGCTAAGTAAAATATTCTTGCCTTTATAGACTCCTTGCAGTTGATTGCATCATACCAGTCCTGTATCGTGTTCAGACATATCTTTATCATAGCCTTCGTTATTTCTAGTGTATCCTGTAAAACAAAACATCCCAGTGATCTATTGTGTTGAGCCACAGAATAATTATGGCTTTAAACATCCCGGTGATCTAGTTTGTTGAGCCACAGCATAATTATGGCTTTAAACAATCCCAGTGATCTAGTGTGTTGAGCCATATCATAATAATGGCTTTGTTTAATGTATGACTGCTGCAAATAAAATATTTCTAAAGACAAAGTAGTATAGTCAATATAGTCATGCACCACTTGTCAACATTGCGTTTTTAGTTCGGGTCTGATGATGACTAGGTGTGCTCGAATCCAATCTTAATTTCTAGCTTTCCTGCTGAATGTTCAGGCTTCTCATCAGGTAGTCCAGTTTTCTCTTTCAATCAAAACTGGAAACCAAAATCCCATTCAAACAAACTCATCCACACACGACAACTTTGATGTACAAGGGATTCACCTCATGAAATAAACGTGTTTGTGAAAAAGATTTGTGTGCTAAGATTTCATTACAAAATGTTAAAGAAGTATGTCAATATAAAGGTGACTGGCGTCATTATTTTTAGATCTTAGTCCATAACCGGCATCACATTATATAAAGAAAATGTTGTATTTGATACCAGAAATCATAAAAAAACATAGAAAAAGCAAAGATTAATAAATCTGTGTAACAGATTAATGACAGTGAAATATCCAACTTTTCATCAGATCAGGAGGTTTCCACTGACACTTTGGTTTTTAAATGAGGGAGGTTTACTAGAATTAAAATTTGACCAAAACTACTTCCAAACTAGACATCAGTGAAATGGTATTCATCTCTGTGGGCCCTGCTGACCTTAAGGTCAAAGTTCAATGTCGGAGGTCATCAAACATGGAAAGGGACCACATTGCCTTGATATTATCTACCCACCTATCAAATATCAAAAGCATACCCCAAAAGATAAAAAAATTATAGCCCGGACACGACTATGGACTGACGGACACACATACCAATCACAATAGAGTGTTCAAAACTAAGTGTCAGGGCCCTAATAAAAAATTTCCACAAACAAAGGACGATTCCAATTAAATGCCCCTTCCTCCCATCCCAACCCAATCCACTTCATCCCTAGTAAAACAATGTATACTGACCTTTGTCTTACAGTGTGAGATCAGAGACCACATCGGAGAAGAGGCCATTTCTAACTCGGCAGAGAATGCTGCATAGTATGTTTCTGATTCAAACTCAACATGCTGACTCAGTTCCCTGTTGTTAAGATTCATCCCCTGTAGGTAGCTCAGTAGGTCTAACCACATGGAAACCAGTTTAGTGTCAGACAAGAATTTCATCGTGATTGTTTTATGGGAGAACAGATTAATTAAATCACTAACGATTGGCCAGTAGCAGTGTTCTTTCATGGCTATATTAGCACAGTCCACTACCATGTGGAAATTAGACTGGGTATCTGTAAAGAAACAAGACTGATTACTGTTTTATGTTAATAAGTTTTTGTTATCATTTTATTTCATTGTAGCGAGATTTTCTCCAAAATCTACTCAGTCTGATCATTACAAAGTGTGGATTATTTGTAAAGAACCTATTAAACTTCAGTTTATGAAATCCCTTTAGCATTATCATGAACATTCGGTGATCCCCCCCTAGGTAAGTGAACGTTACCCCCATGCAAACATTTCAACATTTACAGTGGTTCAAGTCCCTGCCCATAGTCCTAATCAAATAAAATATATAATGCACTGACTGTGAATCTAATGTCAATTACAGTACATGTTTTATAAAGAAATCATGTGATTTTATATTCATTTAAAAAGCTTTCCATTACAGAAACATAAGAACTAAATCTTGCTCAGGATATTGGTTTTTTGTTTGTTTTTTTGAATGGTGTTTAAACGCCACTTTCAACAATTTTTCAGCTATATCGTGGCGTCCATTTTTTATTTGGGGAGGAAGCCGGAATACCTGGAGAGAACCCCGGACCTGTGTTAGGAAAACTGGCAATCCTTGTCAATTAAGATTGGAGTTGAGTGCACCCTGCCGGCAGCGAGAATCCAACCCGCAATCTCAGTGTTGACAGACCATGTGATCAATAGTAGACGATCTACCTTAACCACTCGTCCACCGAGGCTCCCAGTATATTGGTAACATAGCTTTAATTTTACATGACTTAGTGATTGTGCTGTGCTGCGATGCTTATTGGATACTGACTTGTGGTGTATGATACCCAACCATTTTCATTTTCAATACACCAACTCACACAATACAGTAATGGAAGTGGGAGGTTTGGCAGGCCATAAAGCCTGGTTTAAACCAACATTACTTTTCAAATGCATGTCCAAAGTCAGGACATTTGCAGTATTTGCTTCATTTTTGGTTGTTGGTTCCCAAGTTTGATGGTTTCTTTTTACTTTTCTATTACCTTTATGACAGTTTCCTCTGTAATCTGTATTTTGTTATTTCCTTCATTTAAATCAGAATGCTACTCATGTCATACAAACCTTGAAGAGAACTCTCGGTCAAGATGCTTTCCAACATGTTAGTTAAACTAACAATCATTATATATAACAAGTTATATTCTTCCACCATTTTTTGAGCGAGGACCTCATTACTAAACAGCTGTACACTGATATGGACCACTCGATTGGATATAGCTGGTCTGTTTAAACCGTTTATGAGGACGAGGGTCATCCGACTGTAGTGTTTGATAAAGGTTCTGGTAAAAGCTTCCTGTAATGTGAAATGGTATATAATAGTGAATAACAATAGAAAAACAAAAATGATTACCTGTTTAAAGTGATTAGTTTTTTATAACATTTCAAAAGAGCAGATTTTTTAAACAGTCGTTACATAGATGAGTCGTTTTATTATTGAAGTTCCACATATAACAAGTGTGGTCTGTGAGCACGCTCACAAAGGTTGAATTTATACCCCCCCCCCCCCCAACTGCCCCAACCCCCGCTTCCCTTTAAAGTCCAATTATAAACCCTTAATGATATCGGAGGTCAATAAAAATCCTTCATGCACATCTACATATAATGTACTTCCTTTATGCTAAGTTTCATTAAATTTCATCAAGCAGTTTAGGAGGAGTTGCGCTTACAAGGGATGTGGACAGATGGACAGACAGACAGGGTGATTCCTTTATACCCCCCAAACAAGTTTGCGGGGGTATAAAAATATTACAAATGGTGTTTTGTATTATAATTCTGATTGGCTAAGCCAATCACATGATTTACAGAATATTCTGCATATTTTTACAACCAAAGGCATTCATGATGCCTTGTTTCTAATTACAAAAATATAATAATGCTATGTTTCTGTAACTACAGTTGAATTTCAGTAGCTCGAACTTGGATCGCTCGAACACCCAGGATTTCTTGAACACCTATAAAAGTACGGAACTTTTCCCCAATATAATAAATGTTAAAAATGCTTCAATTTCTCTTACACATATTTCTTGTCATTTATCGTCAGTTGTTTGTTTACACTAGTGTACACATGTTTTTGAAAATGTAAACATAATTATCTCCCAGAATTTGAAAGACTCAAAACTGTAAAAAAGACAAACACAAGTACATATACATATAAATATATATTATCATATTATTTAATAGTTAAAGCAGAGTTTTTAAAATAAATGAAAGCTAAAATAAAGAATATAAAGGAATATGGTTTGTAAATTAAAATAATTTATAAATGATGAAGAAACGAATTCTGTAACATGTATCAGTTAGTTTATCTTGATTTTCGGTTGTTAGTTGTATCCTGACATCACTCTATCTTTTTTGTAATGCATACACATAAATCAATACTTGTGAAAACAGTGGTAAATACGAATGGAAATAAGGAAACTGGATAAAATAAACAATAAACAAGTAAAAACAATCTTTATTAATGTCTTAAATATACTTTATTTAGCATAACAAATCACGTATCTTGTCAGAACCCTTATCTAAAACCAAATTTTAACTCCAAATTTCCCCGACTTATGTGCAGGTATATATGGTATAAGTATTTACTGCTTGGATGATTAATTGGTCTTAACACAAGTGGTCGTAAAAGGTGTAAAGATCGAAGCCATACCTTTAAAATACCAAGCTTGATCTTTAATGATATAATCCCTAGCTAGATATCAGTGAAATGGTACCAAACTCTGTGGGCCCCGCCGACCTTATAGCTCGGACACGATTAGCTTCGCACGGACGAACAGACAGACTGATCACTATAGGGCACTAATAATTAACCTAACTTTCATCAATTTGTACTCATGTATGCCTTTGTCGGCTTTGTTGAAATAGGTTTTAATTAATAAAAATATGCGTCAATAAATTGCTATAAAATCCTAATCGAGGTCAATGAGACAATTACGTAACACAATAATACTTATGCACAAAATTAAAAAGAAAAATAACGGTAAACATTTTTATTTTAACAAACACATAAATGCGTGCATACAAACAAGATTCATATATGAAATACAATGAAGAAACGCAATTTTATAAATCCAATGTGACAGGAAATTTACTGAAATGCATAAACCGATATGGATTCAGGTTCGCTCATGAACCATTTCCAGAAAAGAAAAGCCCCCGTTTCTCGACCAATTTTTGCCTGCCCCTTCGAGCCATCGAAGTTCAACTATAAAAAATTTTACAAATTCCACTATGAGTCAGTTCATTCACTCAGCATCAATCTCCTACTTACTTTATAGTTATCATCAGGTAATAGGCTGAGAAGCAAAGTCACAATTTTCTGTGGAAACTCATACTTCACCATCCAAAATGTTAATTCATCCAACAAAGTCGCATGTGCCAACTTCTGCGACAACCCAGGCATATCTGAAATTAAAAAAAAAAATATTTGCTTATGCATTAGAAAAATGGGTCATTCTCTGCCAAATTAGCTCAAAAATAAACAGCACAAAAATGTGATTGATTGTTTGTTTCAATTAGGTTTTAATATCACTAGCAAATTTTTCAGATATCATTATGGCTTCTGTTTATTTAATAGGGGGACCAGTATCTTGTGAGAAATGGTAATCCATGTCAATTAGGGAGGATTTAAATTCATTTGCAGTCGGGTCCAAAGTCAAAATTCCAGTGTTGACATGCAAGTAATCTAAATTACAAATCTTAATTTTGATTGCTGCACTGGTACCGTTGGATGGTTAGTCTGGTACCTAAGAATGCAGTACTGGATTTACTGGTTTCAAAATTGCTGTTTTGCTGTTCATGCTACATGTAAGTATTGTTGAAAAAAAAATATTGGCAGTATCCCAGGAAAACACTGGTGAATCTAGATATAATGAAAATGATTTACATAACAGAGGGAAATCTGGATCTGTCGATATGTCATTTTCTCCTGTTTAAAACATTTGATAAACAAGATCAGTATACACATTGAACTGGAAAACTAATGTACATGTACTGGGTATATACCCTTCAAAGTTTAGCTGCGGAAAAGAAACATTCTATACAAAATCTGAATAATATATGTAAAACATTCCAAGGAACAAGAGATATATAATTACATTGGGTAAAATGAATGAACATAAAACATACCCGAGTTATTGCCCATGATAGGAAAAAAGAAAAGAAGCAGGAGGGTATTTCTATTGAGGCATTCTAACTATATAGGACATTCATACAATCATTGCTTTGGTGGGGAAAATAAAAAGTTTTCTTCCCTTTAATATAAGACATACTTCTGTAGTAGGTAGACAAATAATAACTAAAAAACTCTAATAACCAGCAAATATTGTGTATAGCATTACAAAAACTGTTTCCATATATCATAATTTCCATATTAGGTGCCCATGCTCCAATAAGCCCCACCCACATTCCTTTATTTTTTTGTCATATTACTCACTTTATTTGTCATTGTGAACAGTTCATAGTAATTCAATGGTGGCTATTTGTATACAATTTCTAATCAATCAACTACTTCACAGTTTTGACATTTCTGAACAGTTTAAATGGTGCTGATGGTACTACCATAGTTAAAGAAAATATACACAATTTATGGCAGTTTACCTTAAACTTGAGAATGACTTCAGTCACCTGGTTTCAACGAACTGATGGCCATACACCAGTATCAAGTTTTAGTCAGACAAATAGCATATTCTATGAGTTTTGGAATATAATATTATTACGTAATGATTTCTTTATTGGCCTAGTTATTGGTCCAAGGCTTGCTGTATTGGCCTGAGGCACAGCCGAAGGACAATACAGCTGGCCAAGGACCAATAACTAAGCCAATACAGAAATCATCACGTAATGATATCGTTATTAATTAACTAGTCCAAATCAATCAGGCCAATACCGATATTGGACTAGTTAATTCTGTATTGAACTGTTTCAGCAAAATATATCATATTGGCAGTTTCACTGTTATCTAAGTGAATATTATAGTAGTTAATTAATAACAAGTGTTAATTACTACGAGTCTGATCACATAATATACGTGTACAATAGATATGTACATACATAAGAAAAATAAACAAAGTGAGAACATTTTTGTTGTATTTATAACTCATCTGTAGAAATTACATGTTTAATATGAGAGTAGTTATAATAATATCTGTAAGTAATTTTGTAAGTAATTGCCAATTTTTCCTCACTTATTTCCTGAAATCTGATTTACCCCCTCTTACAATATACATCTGAGTGATTAATAGAAAAATACAGTTATTATAAACTTTAAAGTAATTTTTATGTTAAAATGGCAATTTGCTAAATTTTCTTTGGAAAACATACCAAGGGAGGTAAATAAAAATGACAAGGGAAATAACTCTAGGTATAGATAGGTTTATGATTAAGTTGGTGTTGAAATAAGTAATAAACAGGTAAATGCTGGAACAATTTTTTGTAACTGCAATGCAATTATAGTTCAGGCAGGTTTTTGCTACATCAGGATATTTTGGGGGAATCAGTTTTACTTTTTTATACTAAAAATTGTAATGGGAATTCATATCACATGCCAAATACTTAACCACTGAGACGAAACACTGAAATGATAACGAGGAATTTAATTAAAATCTATTTTATTTTTAATTTCATAAAATTAATGTATACATTATCATATTTTTGTGTAACATTTTTGAAGAAAGGTTTTTAAGGTACCTGTATAAATTTGTAGCATAAAAGGATTTAAGTTTTTCCTTACAACAAAGAACTAAACCAATAATTAAAATAAATATGTCAGTATAAAGTGCAATATCGGAATCCAAACTTAATAATATTGCACAAAAAAAGTTTAAAATACTTATGATTATATGGACTTACAGCCAATGCTATTTTAGCCAAAGGAGGTAAGTCGGAACTCTGAGCACAACTACACAACAGCTGAATGTTTTTTAACAAGTCCTTTCAGAATAATGCCCATTTGTTTGTTAAACTTTCATTTTTTATGTACTTGTTTTATACTAGTCAGGGATTAGACTAAGCCAAGTGTGAATTCTCGACAAATTTCAGGTCAACAAAGAGTTGCTGAATTTTTGTGTGGAAGTTATATATGTAGTGTATTCTGTTGTTTTACAAAAGAATTGACAGAAAAAATGTTTTTGGTCAATATGAAAAAAGCATATTAGTAACTGACAAGAATTACTAGCTAAACAGTTGTAATTTGGCAAGAAATTGTTACACCTTACAGTTAAACTTGTGCATTAGCACAATAGCTTAGAGGTGGATTTCACATAAAGTCCAAGTTTAGTCCTTAAGTGCAATTTTTAAAAACTTCAATTTGCTGAAATCACACTTACAACATTTTGTGAAATCCACCCCAGATGGTATGTTTTTCCACCATTCCACAGTGTGAGTAGACACAGAGTGGGCAAAACTTTTAGCCTGTCTGCAGTGGACACAGTATTTCTTTGCTACATCACAAATCCTGTATCCACAGTTATTTTAAAAAGCCATAATGTTTATGTTAACTATTAATTATAAATTATGACGTCCTGTTTTCGTTTTGTAGCTGGACGGTCATATTAAAATTCTAATAAATTTAGTTTGCACATGCATAAGTTGTCACATTCAGTTGGTTGAAGTTAATGTTATTTGTTACCCATAATTAGCCTGAATGTTAATAAAATTATTTTTAGTCTTAATTGTGAGATTTGCATGATTTAACATATACCTATTCAATTATCTATCACTAAATAAAAAAAAATTACAGGCAGGAGGTACATGGAACAGCTATACAATAGCACACATTAATATGCCGCTTTAATACACATATTACTGTATTTGTCATAATTAGGTTCCAAATAATTCATGCACACCATACTTTATTGTCGTTTTAACATGGATGGGCCTAATATTCATGAATACTTTGCCCACCTATGTTAAAAGAAAATAAAGAATGGTATTTATGTATAATTTCGTAAGTAAAATGTCCAAATCGTGTGAATACTTGTTAGCAGGAGTGTGGACAGGTGGAAAACACAACATACAAATGATCCATAGTCTATAGTCTTCAGTTTATCAAACAATCTAATGAAAATTATATCTTCACTTGGCTCCCCCATTTTTCTTTTGTCGCTGTCAACAACTGCAAAAAGGGGGGAGCCAAGTGAAGATGAAATTTTAATAAGATTGTTCATCAAACAACATTAAAAATATTTATACTTTAACAAAATGCTTTTAAATACTTACTTTCATATTCTTCAAATCCTTTAGGACATGACATATTGTCTAATGCAGTCTTGTAACGCTTCTGACTGTCCACAAAGTAACTGTTTTTACCATCTGATGAAATTGTAACTGTAAAATAAATCTTTTTTCATTAATATTATTGTTTGTTTGAATGCTATTTAATGCCAAGTTCAGCAATATTTCAGCTATGTCTTGGTATCCAGTTTTTATTGAGGAGAAAGCTGGAGTACCCTTTTGAAAACTCCCAACCTTTGTTAGGAAAACTGGAAACCCTTTTCAATAAAGATCTGAGTCAATTACACCCTGCCAAGTGAGACTCAAACTCGCAACCTCAATGTTGGTAGACCATGTGATAAACAAGTGTGGACACAGAAAAACGTCTCGCCTGAATTTCGCATCAGTAACAAAAAAAAATTACGTCATGGTCATGGTCAGTTGAAACCTATGAGACACTCATGTACTAATCATTAGCAATCTATATACCAAATACTGTCATCCTACCATGCATGGTTACAGAGGAAGTGCCCTAATCCAAAAACTTTAACATAGTCACTGGACCGTGAAATTGAGGTCAAGGTCAGGTGACACCTACCAGACAGTCATGTACTCTTCACCAGCAACCTATATACCAAATATTGTCATCCTACCATGCATAGTTACAGAGTAACTGCCGTAACCCAAAAACTTTAACGTAGTCGCTGGACCGTGAAATGGAGGTCAAGGTCAGGTGACACCTACCAGACAGTCATGTACCATTCATCAGCAACCTATATACCAAATATGGTCATCCTACCATGTATGGTTACAGAGGAACTGCCTTAACCCAAAAACTAACGTAGTCACTGGACCCTGAAATTGAGGTCAAGGTTAGGTGACACCTACCAGACAGTCATGTACTCTTCACCAGGAACCTATATACCAAAAATTTTCATCCTACCATGCATAGTTACAGTAACTGCCGTAACCCAAAAACTTTAACATAGTCAATGGACCGTGAAATGGAGGTCAAGGTCAGGTGACACCTACCAGACAGTCATGTACTATTCATCAGCAACATATATACCAAATATTGTCATCCTACCATGCGCGGTTACAAAAGACCTGTTGTAAACCCAAAAACTTAAAGGTAGTCGCTGGACGTGAAATTGAGGTAAAGGTCAAGTGACACCTAACAGACAGTCATGTACTATTCATCAGCAACCTATATACCAAATATGGTCATCCTACCATGTATGGTTACAGAGGAACTACCTTAACCCAATAACTTTAACGTAGTCACTGGACCGTGAAATTGAGGTCAAGGTCAGGTGACACCTACCAGACAGTCATGTACTCTTCACCAGCAACCTATATACCAAATATTGTCATCTTACCATGCATAGTTACAGAGTAACTGCCGTAACCCAAAAACTTTAACGTAGTCGCTGGACCGTGAAATGGAGGTCAAGGTCAGGTGACACCTACCAGACAGTCATGTACCATTCATCAGCAACCTATATACCAAATATGGTCATCCTACCATGTATGGTTCCAGAGGAACTGCCTTAACCCAAAAACTAACGTAGTCACTGGACCGTGAAATTGAGTTCAAGGTTAAATGACACCTACCAGACAGTCATGTACTCTTCACCAGGAACCTATATACCAAAAATTTTCATCCTACCATGCATAGTTACAGTAACTGCCGTAACCCAAAAACTTTAACATAGTCAATGGACCGTGAAATGGAGGTCAAGGTCAGGTGACACCTACCAGACAGTCATGTACTATTCATCAGCAACATATATACCAAAAATGGTCATCCTACCATGCGCGGTTACAAAAGACCTGTTGTAAACCCAAAAACTTAAAGGTAGTCGCTGGACGTGAAATTGAGGTAAAGGTCAAGTGACACCTAACAGACAGTCATGTACTATTCATCAGCAACCTATATACCAAATATGGTCATCCTACCATGCATAGTTACAGAGGAACTGCCGTAACCCAATAACTTTAACGTAGTCACTGGACCGTGAAATTGAGGTCAAGGTCAGGTGACACCTTCCAGACAGTCATGTACTCTTCACCAGCAACCTATATACCAAATATTGTCATCTTACCATGCATAGTTACAGAGTAACTGCCGTAACCCAAAAACTTTAACATAGTCGCTGGACCGTGAAATGGAGGTCAAGGTCAGGTGACAACTACCAGACAGTCATGTACTATTCATCAGCAACATATATACCAAATATTGTCATCCTACCATGCGTGGTTACAAAAGACCTGTTGTAAACCCAAAAACTTTAACGTAGTCGCTGGACCGTGAAATTGAGGTAAAGGTCAAGTGACACCTACCAGACAGTTGTGTATTATTCATCAGCAACCTATATACCAAATATGGTAATCCTACCATGTATGGTTACAGAGGAACTGCCGTAACCCAAAAACTGTAATGTAGTCACTGGACCGTGAAATTGAGGTCAAGGTCAGGTGACAGGTAACTGACTGGCAAGTACTCATCATCAGCTACCACTGGACCAAATTTGATGGACCTAGGGCTTAGGCTTACAAAGAAATGAAGCAAGATGTCTAAGTGTTTACGCCGCTGCTGTTCCCATACATAGGTCTCGCCTCCAGCGACTATCGTTGCAGGCGAGACAAAAATTGATGACTAACAACCTTAACCACTGGACCACTGTGGTCCCTCATTAATATTAGACACATAACCAAATATAGCAAAAAACATGGAAATTTGAGAGTAAACTGTATGTATGTATAATTCAAACAGGACAAGATAATATCACAACTTATAATTTTCTGTTATTTTAAAATCCTCCTTGCCTGACAATAAATCATCAGAGATGTTGTACTGGGTACAGTAGCATATGTGTACAATCTGTCTTCCCTAAGTTCTTTATATACCCAGTGCATGTTGACCATATTACAGTAAGAGAAACTAGAGGCTCTTAAAAGCCTGTATCGCTCACCTGACTTTTTAAGAGACAAGACTTTTCTTGCAAATTTTGATATTCAATGCTAAAGAGTTTATGTGAAGATGCTGTTTCTATGAATGTTGCCATGTTGAATTTCCAATCAGCAGCAATTTTTAGGACAGTTTCTGCGAATAAGCCGTTTTATGTTTTTTCAAAGGTTAGTATGTTAAGTGATGTTCCATGGTGGCAGCAATCTTGTATTTTGGATCGAAACAAAAAACTCGAAATTAGTAGAGGACCATACAATATCACATATCCTTCTGCCAAGAGGTTTGTGAGGAAAAGAATTTAGAAATTTTAGCCAATCAGAACTCAATTGCAGCTCTGGCAGCCGTGTTGAATTTCCTATCAGCTCGAAAAACTTAAAATAATAAGTTAATATCCAAGATTCACTTCTGCATTATTTGGTTTAATTGTGTGGAACAGTTTTGGAGAAAAAGCTGTTTTTATGGTTTTCCCATAGGGTCCTTTGTTAAGCTGTGTTCCATGGTGGTGGAAATCTTAGATTTTGGTTTGGCACACAAATCTCAAAACTTTTTAGAGGACCATCTCAGATTCATTTATGCAATATTTCAAATCAATCTGCCAAGCAGTTTATGAGAAGAAGAAATTTAGCCAATCAGAACGCATTAATGGCCCTGGCAGCCATGTTTCATTTTTGATCATCACCAAAAACTTAAACTTTGTTAAGAACCACCCAATAAACATTCCTGCCAAATTTGGTTCCAATTGGCCAAGTAGTTTTGAAGACGATGACAACGACGACGGAAGACAAGTGACGAGAATAGCTCACACTGACCCTTTGGGTCAGGTGAGCTAAAAAGAGCCAAATAAATTCGCCTGGTAGCGTTTGATCTGCTTCTAGCGATATTTAGTATTCTGTTCTGGTTTACGACGTGTTGACAAATACTATATTTGTTTGTGACATCAGGCTTTCACTAGAAAATGTTTTTTTAGGGTTACAGGATAACGACAATATATGTATATTGTCAGAAAATAAAAGTTTATTTGTACTTGCAACAAAATAGGGCGAGCCTCCCATTTCTACCTGTTTATAACACTCGTATATATATTTTCCGTCCTCCTACATGTTTGTAGTACAGAATTTTTTATACTGGTATTTATTAAAAATAGTTCTTTCATATTACTAATACATGTAGGTCAAGTCTTATGTTGTTGTATTTACACAATTTGTTCATGTTAATTTTTGTGTGACATACTGTTCTGTTGTCTAGTGAATAATTGAATTTTGAGGTTTTGTGTGGTTTATCTGAATCATCTTTATACAGGTCAAGTTTAATGGTTCAAAAATAATATACAGTCAAACCTGTCTTAGCGACTCCCTCCATATAACGACTTCCTGTGTTATGCGACCGTATTTATTCCTCCCGAGCATTTTCCCATTCATTTTACCTTTATATAACGACTCCCTGTCTTACGCGACTAAGGACAGTGTTCTCCGTTCGTTTTTGACCAAGAAAACCTGTCTAAAACGACTATCGGGACTGTTAAAATCATTAAGCAATAAATAAACCCTGTCTGACGAAAAGAAGATTTGTAGACCATTGGCATTGATGTCAAATATCAAGCTTCTTCGAATCGGAAAACTAAAGTTTGAAGCGATCAAAAACTGTTTTATTATCTTAGAAGCGAAGTTCAGATTTTCCTGTAAAATTTAAATAGTCGTCAATGTTGTTATTCAATTTTGTTGCCATTCGGGTTGGAAATGGAGATGTTTCTCATAACGTAGTGTTTATTGTATAATCACGCCATTTTGTTTTTACAAAAGGGAAATAATCAACACGAAACCGGTGTAGACTGGTTCTAAACAGATTTGCACTTTCTACATAGAGCGTATTGTTAAAACACAAGGGAACCTGTAAAACCGGTACAAAGAAACGTACAACTAAATGGGGGAATAAAGCTGACCTGCGGTAATACAATCGGAAATCAAAATGCTCATTATTGTTGTATATTTTGTACTTGCGTTATATACATGAATAAAATGTCATATTTTACTGTTTACTTAATAGAACAAACAATACAGGTCTTCAATTCACTATTTCACAAGCTCACATCATGACTGTGTTGATTGGTCTGCAAAGATCATTACCTGTGTATAAAGACCCCATGTCCTATGTGACCTTTTTTATAATTTCCCTTCAAAGGTCGCTTAAGACAGGTTTGACTGTATAGTTGAACAAAGTTTGTACAGTAATATATCTCCCACAAATACAATAAGTAGCACATGTTTTGCTATTTGCAGGGTTTTAGGTAGCACTTGTAACTTTTCCAACTGATACACCAACAGATTTCAATGAGAATGTGGTGGCCGAGTGGTGAAGGTAGCTAGTCTACTACAGATCATGTTGTCTGTCCAGACTGTTGTTGCAGGTTCAAGTGTCACTGCAGAGAGTGTGTACTCGAAGTTGATAAGTTCTACAATCTTAAATGAGGAGGATTGACAGTTTTAAAACTGAAAGTCAGCCGTTTTATTCAGGTACTCTGGCTTGCTCCCCAATAAAAATTGGATCCAAGATAAAGCTGACAAATTGCTGAAAGCGGCATTAAACACCATTCAAACAATCAGCCAGAATGTTTACATTTATATTAAAATTCTGCAAAACAAAAGCAAAATCTGTCAATTTAAAAACAACAATTTAGTTCAAAAAATGTTTTACATTTTTCAAAGAATAGTGAGTATTTCTCTTGTTTATAGATAATGTACATATCCTTTCAGTCTATAGAACCATGCATAAGCAAGAAGTCACTTTTTACAATAATAATTCCAGTTTAATATTTATCATACCTTCTGTCAACTCTTTATATAAAGATGGAGATGTTAAGGCTTGACCCATGACCTTTCTCATGGCTGCTCCCATATCACTAAGCATGTGCAGGAGGTTTAAAAACTCATCAGCATCCTTCATATCCACCTGATAGGATTCTTTCATTTCTAAAAATAGTATGAGATGTCATCATGATTTGAATGGCAAACTAGATATCAGTGAGATGGTTTCCATCTCTGTGGGCCCTGCTGACCTTGAATGAGGTCAAAATTCATCACTATGGTATGCAACACATCACCTTGAGGTATTATCTACCACCTTACCAAATATCAAAAGCCTGCCTCAACAGACAAAAAAGTTCTGGACCAGACACAATTTTGGATGGACAGACAGTCTGATCACTATAGGGCATCCGCCACTAAGTGGTGGGGCCCTAATAAGGTTTCCAGGAAAACTCATGTGCAAAAAAACACTAAAGATAGGTGGATTATACTTTTTCCACAAGTCTACATTGACATGTTATTTTGTAAACAATAATGAATACAAATGCTAACCTGCTTTTTCAAATGATTCAGTGTGAAAGTCTTGTGATGAAGTTCATAGCATGTCCACTGCAGACAGTGGACGGGTTAGACAGGTAGAATTTTTTCCCACCATGTATCCACTCCCACTGTAGTTTTTTTAAGTTTTGAATCTGATGCATACACTTCAGCTAAAGTGGATTTTGCTTTTCCCATTCTTTTGTAATAAAGAAACATCAAGGAATTTTTTAGCACTCGCCCCTTTCATACATTTGAAAAAAAAACATTTGAAAAATGATGATAGATTCTTTATCAATTTTGTCACTTGAATCCCACCAGTATAACAATTTTATTGGTAACAATTACCTTACTTCTAACAAAGTTTAAACAACATATTTATGACCCCAAGCCAATTTACAGGATGAATGATTTCACCTTGATCCTGGATCAGAGCAGGTGTCAATGATTCTGTTCATTAATAAGTCATATTGGTCAGCACAGACTTCCATTTTTGGTTAAATATTTATACCAATAAGAAGTGTGGACACAGAAAAATATCCAGCCTGCATTCCACATCAGAAATGAAATAAATTACTTCATGAGCAACATGTAAATAGTAATAACTTGTTATTTAAAATATACAATGCATGGTTACAGAGGAATTGACCTAATCCAAATACTTTAGCCAGTGGACAGTGAAATTGAGGTCAAGTTCAGGTGACACCTACCAGACAGTCATGTACTATATTTATCAGCAACCTATATATCCTTTTTACCATGCCTGGTTACAGCAGAACTACTCTAATGTGACATTGAGATCAAGGTCAGGTGACATGTGACTGACAGGCAAGTACAGTAAAACCTCGATAAGTCAAAGTTTGTGGGACTGTAAAAAAGTTACGAGTTATCCGAATTTCGTGTCAACTGAGTTTAGGGTGTGACGTCATTTTTGTTATGTGATTTTTAATCTAAGGGTATTTATTTCATGTTTATTAGTTTCGAACTTCGTCATCATTTGTAATTGTAGATTGCGATATATGAAATATTTTTCTATATCAAATAAATCGACAATAATTAATAAACAGTGTAATCAAATTTAAAAACTTTATTACGAAATCATGAACAAACATTTCAAGAAAACACTTATCAACTTACAGTTGGAAAGAACTAATTAAACATTACAGATTGGTTTTTTTTACAAAATTGAAAACAACACACAAGTCAACAAAAATAACAGAATGTCTGTAAAGAAACGATACTCGACCACATATATCATTGATCAGATCAAAAGAAATTTTCAATAATTATCATTTTTTTTAATTAAACATGATCAAACAATTCGGACAGTAATGAGTGGATTATCAAGTAACCTGCACTGCACTTGTATTATCAATTCGTTTTATTAAATTGCCAATTCAAATTGTAATAGCCAATTAATAATTGTGTTGACTGTGTGACAGGTGTTTAAAATAAACAGACGCGAATTAAGTAAAAGTACAATTGAAATTGTTAGCTTTTGACATACAATATCAAGAGCAAAATTAATTTCGAGACGAGGTTAAAATTACACAAATTAATATTGTCCGGACTACAAAAATCCATTGAGTTAAGCAAAATATCGAAACAACAGAGAACGACACAGCCGAGGAGAAATTCATTGTTGATATGGGAAAAATGCCGGGACTTAAAAATTATATCAACATAACCGAGGTATGGAGTCAACCAAGTTTGAGACAAGGAGGTTCAACTGTACTCATCATAAGCTACTACTGGACCAAATTTAATGGACCTAGAGCTTAAACTTACAAAGATATAAAGCCAAGTATTTATGCAGCCGACAGATTCATATATATATATGTCCCACCTCCAGAAACTATCTTTGCAGGCGAGACAAAAATTACAGATTTTGTGTATTTAATTAAGTTTTCATCTGTTGTGTGTGTTTCAAATGGATTTGGTGCAATCTGTTTATTTCCAAGATATGTCTCATACCAAACTTAAAAATATGCTTCTTTGCTGTTTTCCGACTCAGTGACTGTACCTTTAGAGCTATGGATCAGTAGGTAGGAAAAACATACATCAAACACAAACACTGAGAACATAGAGAATGTCAGATAAGAAGAAAAAGACAGAATGATTCAGATCTGGTTAAGTGACTTGAAAATTGACATCTGCAGTTGTCACCAATGGACAATATGGGGAGGGTCTGGGATGGGGACCCTCCTAGATGTCAGAATTTTTTTTAAAAAAAGAACTATTTTGGGCATATATCATGCTTTCTGAACTACTATTTATGACAAAGATATTTCATAAATGGTGTCGACAACAATCTTCTACAACATTGAAGTTGGAACAATACATTCACTAAAAATAGTTTTAATTTTCCATTCTCTGTAACACAACAATTCTACTTTTTGTCAAAGAAGATGCAATCTCATCCAATGCATCCCAGTTCTGATGGCCATGTTAAATGTCCTGAAAACTTACGTAAGTGGATAACATGAAAAAAACCTCCCACATTTTTTTTGATAAAACTTGAACATGAACACTTGACACAAAAGCGAAAAATGGTAAAGTTAAAGCATGTCTTGATGTAAATGCACAGCAAATTGGAAACGGAATGACACTGACGTTTCCGATAATGATCTAACTATCAAAGTTAGTAATTCAAAATTAGGAGCAATACAAAAATTTCAGTCAGGCTCATTTTATAGGGTAGGTCAGAAAAAAGCAAACAAACAATATTTTTATTTAGACATAATAACCTACAGTGATGATTTAGAAAAAAGTAGAGTACAAAGGCCCCTCATGAAAAATAGTAACTGATCGATAAAAGAATATACTAGTTTATACTGTAAAATTATTTATCACCATGACAATAGATGTTAATTCATGTATGAGATGTATCCAGAATTTAAAACAAGTGGAGTCCAGCTAAATTTTTGAGCATATGGTAGACCAAGATTCTTGCTGATATGGGCCCAATCTGTCTCCAATATTTTTTTTTAAGATATACTGACCTTCATTATGTTCACTAGAATGGTCCCTGAGATAATGCAATAAACGTAATATTATCCTTGGCATCATAATTTCTGCTACTACCAGCAAATCTTGCGGAGGAGCAAAACGTTGGGACTGTTTATCAGGACCATGCCTTGTACAGAAGCTATTAAAAGAAATATTATAATGACAAACTTTCCATTCTACAATCAAGTATGCTTTGTTTGTTTTTTTTTTTAATTCAGCTATATCAAGGCGTCCAGTTTTTATTGGGGGAGGAAGCCTTAGAAAACCCAGGACCTCCAATAGGAAAACTGGCAATCCTTTTCAATTAAGATCGGAGTCCAGTATACTTTGCCTGCAGTGAGACTCAAACTTGCAACCTCAGTATTGACAGACCACATTATCAATAGTAGACAAACAACAACCCCGCCAACGAGGCTCCGCCAATCAAGAATGCTAACATATTTTCTTTAAATGAATAGTGGTGCTTTATGAGTGTTTCATCGCGATAGTCACGTGAAAAAAACGCTCACTGCCAACAAGATTTCGATCTGGGATACCCTAAATTTACACAGGGTACAGTTTCTTGCCAAAGCAAACACAGAGGTACATTTTTGTATACAAGTATGGACCCGAGGTACATTTTTGTAGTACCCCATAGGACAAAGACCAATTCAGCTTCACTTATAGCACAGCTGCACAGAATTTTGCCTATGAATAGAACTCATTATGTTGTAACTGTGTAGCAAGTTTCATGAAGATGTTAAGTCGTCTTCATAAGAAAGCTTCAATGCAAAGCTAAATCTGAGGCAAAAAACCCTTTTTTCTATGTTTACTCAAGCATCTAATATTTGACACAGCCCTACAAAATTCTGCTAGTAAAATGATATCATCATTTTGTAACTGTGTATCAAGTTTTATTAAGATGTGAAGTCATCTTCATAAAAAAAAAGTAATGCTCACTAGTGATACCCCTCTTTCACAAAAAGTATTGGGTAAACAGGAAGTTGATGACCAAGGAGCATAAAATCGCTATACACCATACTATAGGATAAAGCAATATGCAAAATATTGGGCTTCTGCATCCTATAGTTGCTTAGAAAACTGACAGAAATTTTTGTTACGGAAGGAGGAACAAACGAACAAGCCAACAGACAATGGTAAAACACTATACCCCCCCCCCCCCCCATCTTTTTCAATGAGGGGGTATAATGAACGAAACAGACCGAAAAGTTTTGCCCATAACTTTCATTACAAAATACCAAATCCCTGCATTTAGTTGTAAATTCTTACCCTTCCTTCTTCATTACGCTGACATCTCCACAATCACAAGCGCCACCTGCCTGACTACGGAACATGTTAAAATCATGTCCTTCATGGTTCCCTGCTTGAAAACAGTCTGTACAAAGAGACATACAAGGAGAGATCCCACAAGTTCTACATCTGTAGGCCACAAAGTTTGCTGTCCATACAAGTCCACATATCACAGCATTGTCAAATCTTCTCACTACAAAGTAGGATATAAATTTAAAAGCTTTAAAAAAAAATTATTCGATTTTCTTAGGAACAATTTAAAAAAAATGCAAGGAAGTTGAAAGAAAATAAGTTATCTATAACTCACATTGAAACAAAGTTTGGTCCCCGTTTCCAAAGCAGTATTTGCCAGACAAAGTAATTTACTTTGTTCTGTTTTATAACAATATCATTTTACTTTAGTTGTGATGATACATATATATTTTAGGTTTTATTTGTTTGTTTGAATGTGGTTCAACACCACTTTCAGGAATTTTTCCAGCTTTATGGTGGTGTCCAGTATATATAGGGAGAGTTAAAGAGCTCTCCAGAGCTCATGTTGCTTTGTTAATATGCATATATGTACCGACTCTTAATACAAATTGCTTTACTTTAATTATAGGAAGATGGAGTATCCACTGAAAAGTTTTAGGTTTTGTAAATGAATGCACGTTTTCAAATCATACTGCGCTGCTTTATTTTAAGTTAGTCCATGCAAGTAATGCCAACACATTGAAAACTGGTGAAATAACAGGTCAACAAAACTTCTTGTTCAATTATTTCAGCCAGACAGAGATCAACCCCACCTAACTGAAACAATTCTAACTTCTATGAAATAGATTTCTGGATGTCAAATTAAACCAGTTGAACCTTTTTATGGAATCAATGACATGTTTAACAGTTTGATTCAAATATTGTGTATAACTGTACTTATTTTGGGTACCAGTTTATGTACCAAACAATTTCTCCTTTGAATGGGTGCTCCTAGCATTTACTGACATTGCTATGCATAACCAGCACGATAAGTTTTAATCTATTCCTGTAAGAAATTGAAATACACCAATGAAAGTCAAATTTAAAAGTAAGTATATTCACACCTGTTTTAGAAAACTCGTCAAAGGTTACACCACCAGCGATTAGCCACCTACACCAATCCAAGACGTCTACGTCATCAATTGATTTTGTTTTAGGATCAAACAAGTAGTTCATAACCTCATTCAGAGATTTATTGCTCCCACCCTTTCTGAAACATTCCGATTTTATTAGTGTTGCAAGGGGTCTCTTCCCCCTTTTCAAAAGTGCAGTTACTTCTGGAGCTGCCATTTTGATGTTTCCATGGTAGGAATAAATCTTTCGGAGACAATTTTATAATTGATATTTTTTTCTTTTTAATAGTGAGTTAAGCTTGTTTATGCATTTTTCAAGACATTGTGTCTGATGTTTAGTCGCAATAACAATTGCATAAACAATGTCCTGAACAGCTATGTTGACTATATTGTAGTTGATGTTGACAGTTCTGTGATTGAAGTCAATTTAAAATCCGCAAATAAATGTACGAAACGAATATTAATGCACAACCGACGAATATGATCTGTCCATGAGAAAACTAGCAAAGAAACCCGACCGAACAACAAGAGCCAAAAGTCGAGGGACAGTTACAAATCCGGATATTGACAAACACAACACAAAAAAACAAAACACAAAATACAGGAAAAGAGTAACCCGAACCCCATATAAACCATGGGTGCACTCAGCTAGGTGCTCCGGACGTGTAAGCAGTGCCTGCCTCTAATTAAGATATGTTAAAATGATTATTATTTTTACTGTTTATACGATCAGAGATATTTTCTTGTACAATACGTTTTACATATTGAACTGTTTAAAATCCCCAAGTCTATTTTTTGTTGTTATTTGTTTTCTTGGAAAAAAAGGGGGTGGGTCGTGTTGCCTTTCCGTGGAGCAATACAGGAAGATCCAAGAAAAAATACCAACAATTTCAATATTCATTATCATAATATAATTTTAGCACTTATTGAAAATTTTAAAGGGTTTGTTCTTCTACCCGCAAGAAACTAGTACTTACCTTATGCCGCCAAATGAAGTTCGGGATTATGGTTGGCACGTATTAAATATTTGGGAATGAATAGACGGTTATAAAGGTTTCGTATCAAGTCTTGATGGGACAATTTGCGTGGCTTGTTTCACTCCAAAATGCGTCCCAAAACATAGCGAAGGTTTTCGTTTTCATTTTTATTAAATTATACTTGTTTTTGTTTATTAGCTCAATGACCACATAAGTAATATAGGATCATATAGGTACCGAAATATAACTTACAATTTTAGTTTTTACATCAAAATCATTAAACTTTTAATTAATCTTTTTAGTTTTTAAATTCCATATCATTTCCGCCTCCAAAATAAAATTATTAAATTGTCTCATAAATTTGTATCTCATCAACATACACATGCAGGGATAGTCTATTCTAACATACTTCGATGCTTGTTTGTATTTATTGCACTCAAGAAGATTTCGCTGAATATATAGCTGTACATAGTTGTTTCTTATACCATAATTGTCAAGTTTGTCAAGTATTCGGGCATTTAAAGTGGAAAAAAAAATTCCGTATATCCCTTTAAACAGCATCCTCCCAAGTCAGGAGTTCAGAGTCCGCGGTCGCTCCATCATGAGGGAGCGAACGCGGACTCAGAACCCCTGACTTTGGAGGATGTTGAAAAGTAGAACACTTTTGGGCCTATTATCTATGTTAATCAGTACTTATTGTAGAGTGTAAAGGCGTTTCACAGCTTCTGTTTGCTCTAAAGATGGTTGATATGTTTAATACTAATAGCATTACTATAAATATATATTTTGTAATGATTTATTTAAATAAAATACGACCTTTTATTGAGACTAGCAACTCTCTTTAATTAAGAATGTCCCAGAAAAAAGGATCAATCATTTTAAAATATTTATTTGTTAAATATTATTATCGACTTAAAAAGGGTCGCAAATCCACTTCGCAAGAGAAATACCGCAAACTACTAGTTAGTGCACTAACAAGGAGAAAAGTGCACTAACAACATGAAGATTAACAACAATCACCACAAAACAACACATAATATCAAAGAATAATGCATAAATATAGTTTTTACCAAGTTTCGTATTTTTTCATTATGTAGTTTTAGAGATATTTGTATTTTTTATTGGCACGTGCCGATTTTTGATTTTTAATTACCGGTCACCTGTATAATGTGTTCACTCAAGCGAAGATAATTGCATAATTGTATCGGGATCATTATGTGGTTGTGGAAACATTATGTGATCGTAATTAAAACACAATTCATAATATTTAAGCAATTTATGATTAAAAACTATACAATAATAAATAAAAACTACATATTTTGCCGACGTTTCGACGACCACTGCCGTCTTTATTCAAGGCATATATACAAATGACAAGAATATGTATATGTGAAGTCAATAACAACAACAACAACGTTATAATACAATGACGTCATAAACGGGTAAAGTAAAGTAAAAGTGAAATTTGGCAGTAATATAAAGAGTAGAAATGGGGGGGGGGGGGGATACAAAACGAACGTTACAATACAATGGCTTCTTAATGGGTAATACAATGTCATTATAGCTTTACATATAATGTAGTATATTTTTAAACAGTTTTATCCTTTTTTGTTCAGTCCTTGTTCATTCAAAGTTCCAATTTTCTTCATCCAAAATTTTTCTTTTTCTTTACGATATATCCATGATTTGTTAATTTTCTCAATTCCAATTATTTTAAAGTCATTGATATTATGGTCCTGTTGATTGAAATGTATTGGTACAACGTCTTGTTTTTTATTTCGAATACACGATAGGTGATTTTGCATGCGCTCATACACTGTATTCCCAGTTTCACCAACATACACAATTTGTCTACACTGTTCACAATAAATGCCATATATTAAATTTGCTGTCCTACAATTTATTTTACCGTCAACATTGTATGATACACCATTATTAGCTGTAAATTTCGTAAGATTTAGCATTCTATTACAAATTGCACAATTTTTATCACATGGTCCCGTTTCATTTTCCCGTTTAAAAAATTGATTATTGTGTTTAGCGTGAACCAGTTTATCTTGAATATTTGTCCCTCGTCTATATGCTACTATTGGTGGTTCCGGAAACACTTTCTGCATCTCTTTAGATCTATATAAAGTTTTAAGCCTGTTACGTAATATGTTGTGGATGTTCGGAAGTTCTTTATTGTAAGTAATTGATAACGGTACTCTGTCTAAATTTTTGTTTTTATCTGTTTTATATTTTAATAGATTTTCTCTGTCCAAAGTGTCAATTTTTCTAAATTCATGGTCTAAATCTTTTTTCTGGAAACCTCGCTTCTGTAAACATTTTTTCATTTGGTATTTTCTTTGATGATAATTTTTATTTTCTGAGCATATTCTCCTAACTCTCATCCCAATGCCATAAGGTATGGCTCGTTTGATCGAATTCGGGTGATCAGATTTTACATGTAAATAAAGGTGCTTGTCCGAAGGTTTACAAAATAGGTCTGTTTCAATTTCACCATTTTTTATATATGTAGTGACATCTAAAAACTCAATTTTGTCATATGAATAACGTAAATCAACTTTAATATTTTGGTGAATTTCATTTGCCCGGTTTTGAAAAGAAATAAGGGAATCTATTCCACGAGTCCATATTCCATATGTCATCAATGAAACGGAAGAATGCTAGTGGTTTCTCTTGTGCGGTATTTAGAAGAGCTTCTTCCCACACTCCTAAATATGTACAAGCATAATTTTTGCCCAATTTTGAACCTATCGCTGTTCCTGTAGTTTGTATGTAATTTTTTCCATTGAATTGAAAGTTATTATTTTCCAGTGTAACATCAATAAATTGTAATACCACTTCTGTTGGAATAAATTTAGTTTGTCTATTGTCTAAAGCTACCTTGCATGCTTCTCGCGCTTTGTCTCTTGGAATGCTGGGATATAATGCTGTAACATCCATACAAAATAAAATTGAATTAGTTGGAATAGGTAATTGAATCTTTTTTAACTTTTGCAAAAAATCAGTTGTGTCTTTAATGAATGTTGGTAAATTTTCAACATGAGAATTCAGTTCGGATTCTGCAACTTGTGCTACATTTGAAGTTGGGTGATTACGGCCATTCACAATTATACGTAAAGGGTAATTCGGCTTGTGCATTTTAGGGTTACCTTGGGCTTTTCCTACTCTTGGATCTACTGGTATTAGGTATTTCTTTAACTCATTTGAAATTAATCTGTTCTTTTCCATTTTGGTGACTAACGTTTTTATTTTATTTGTTATTTTTAAAGTGTTATCAGTTGCAACTTCCGCATAACTACCGCTGGTTAGTAGTTCCTTTTCAACTTGATCAATATAATTTTTCGAATTCAGCACTACTACTCCTGAACCCTTATCAGCTGGTCGTATAACAATAGTATCATCTAAAAGAAGTTCTTTAAACGATGTTTGTTCATTTTTCGACAGATTGAATTCTTTATTATTTCTTTTGAGACCATTAATTATATCTTCTTTCACTTCTTCAATATATGCATCGAGCCACCTGTTCCGGCCAATTTCTGGAGTCCATGTACTCTCTTTTTTCAGTATAGTATTAACTTCTTTTTCAGGTTTTGATTCATTTTCTTCATTTTTTTCAAAAAAATATTCACGTAAGCGCATGCGTCTTTCCCATGCTTTTAGATCAGTTAAAACATCACCAAAGTTAAGTTTTGAAGTGGGTACGAAGTTTAAACCTTTAGATAATAATTTAACTTGTGCATCACTTAACATTTTGTCCGATAAATTAAATACGGCATTTTGTTTATCCAGAGCACTATTCGTCTCAATATTTCTGTTTTGTAAATTTACATTGAATGTGTATATAGAATTTTTTGTTTTAATTGAATTAGGTATTTCCGAATCAGCAATGTCCATAGTACTAGCTAGGTCTGTGTTTGTTTGTTCGTTGTTGATTGTACATGAACATGGTCTGGAAACGCTATTTAAAATGTTAAAATGGTCATGGCAATGATCCAAGACTAAAAATTGCCTCTCATGGTTGCATTCACCATTAATTGGAAATTTAGCAAATTGAGTTTTGCTATTAATTATCGTTTTAATAAAAATGTCTATATCATAACATTCCGTTCCTGCAATTATTTCTGCTTCTGTTGCCCATGAAGTAGAACGTCCGTCACTACAACACATATTCCTTAAATGTTCTTCAAAGTTCGTATCAATCAATTCACAGTATATTGATTTGTTCTTTCTAATGTGATTAACTATATTATTTCGAATTATTAAATGAAGTTCTTTAAATGAATTTATGATTGATATAAGTTTATTAATAATAACAAAAGATACAAGACAAGTCGTGTCTTCAGTCTTTTATTTAAGTAGTCAGCAAAAATCGGAAAGTCAATGCACAACAGAAGTGATTTTGCGTTAAAGTCTGTCAAGTCGTTTTCTCTTTAGTCATCGGCAACTTATTTTTAACACAATCTGTCACATCCTCTTTGTCCTCCTTGTGTGTATTGGTCTCTGTGTTGTACACGCAGCGACCATAGCAAAAAAGGGGAGCAAGTGAAAGATTTAATTTTAATTAAATTGCACACTTTGCAGCACAGTCTAGAGTCGACGAGACATAATTTAGTGATACTCGTATAAGTTTTTGCTATTGGAAGGGTTGTGTACCTATTTCTTCTCAAAACCATTTCTATACACGTAGTACTCGTAGTTCGATCGAAATATCTTCTATACCCCAAATGGACATAGACAAAAAAAGGGATAATAAGTTTTACAAGATGAGTTATTTATAGTCCACTCATAGAGTACTCATCTCATAAAAAATGTGGGGGCCTAGGTGGCCGAGTGGTTAATATAGTTTGTCTACTATTGATCACGTGGTCGGTTGGATTCTCACTGCAGGCAGGGTGTACTCGATTCCAATCTTAATTGACAAGGATTGCCAGTTTTCCTACCGCAGGTCGGGGATTTTCTCCGGGTACTCCTGCTTCCTCCCTCCCCCGACCCAATACAAATTAAACGCCATGACATAGCTGAAAAATTGCTGAAAATGACGTTAAACGCCGTCCCAACAAACAAAAACATAAAAAAACTGTGTGTTAATTTTATCATGTTTATAGCAGAAAATGAGTATTGAGATTAACAAATATTTGTTGACAATAATAGGACATATATACCAATAACTCGACTGAATTGATATTCTGATACAAAATGGTATTTTCCGGCAAAATCGCCGAATCGGTTATATTTCGCAATCAGGATTTAAAGCAGAAAAGAGACATAAATAAATTATCTCACGAGCTAGGTCTTTCTAGACGTCTGTTGTATAGTCATAACCCTAACTCCACATTGTTTATTTGTTTAAAGAAGTTTACTATCGCTAGACTAAGTCTAAGTCAAGAATGACAATAAATACGATATATATTTCCCCTCAAATAAAATTTGTGTGATTTACTCATAATAACTCAATGTTTCGGTGCATTGAAGTTAACGGTTTTTAAATTTATTTAACTATATCAACAAGAACATTAAACTAAATAAGTTAAAACAAAATAATTTTTATTCTTTCGAAGATGATTGTCAACGGACACTGTACCATGCTTAGAGTGTCTATATTGTTTATAAATTATCTAAAATTAGTAAGGATCAAATATCAATGTTGTTTTATAAGTCCTACTTAATGTGTTATTGGAATTACATTTTTCATGATTCAGAATTTTCTGTCAGCTTGTTAGTGCAGTTGTGTTGTTAATCTTCGATTGAGTGAACACATTACACAGGTGACCGCTAATTAAAAAAACAAAAATCGGCACGTGCCGATAAAAATGCTTATATCTCTAAAACTACATAATAAAAAAAAATACCAAACTTGGTAAAAACTATATTTATGCACAATTCTTTGATATTACATGTTGTTTGTGGTGATTGTTGTTAATCTTCATGTTGTTAGTGCACTTTTCTCCTTGTTAGTGCACTAACTAGTAGCTTGCGGTATTTCTACGGACCCAGGGTCCGGGCTTTAACATCAAGTGCAACACCTCTTTTTATGTAAAAGTCAAAGTTTCGGGGGTAATGATGCATCATAACTGATTGAAAAAAACCTTGCCTTCGCTTTACAATGTTGATAAACGTCTTAAAAGTCTTTTCTTAAAGTTTACGAGTTAATCTTAAAAATACAGAATGAAACAAGTTAACCCTCCCATTCCCCATGTAAATTTCGTTTTCAGCCATCGTCAGTGAATGACAGTGTAAATCGTTTCTCAACAAGCTGTTCTGACTGTCCGAATTTCATTTTTCCCGATACAAAACAAATGGAAACAATTTCCGACGTGAATTTTTGTGTATTCGGTCCTCTGCTAAGAGCCGCGTGTCCTTACTTTGCAGTGTGAAATTCCGCACCATAAAAATACCCAAGAATACCTCATACAACTACAAAATGGACGTGACACTAAATTTTTGTCTTATACCAGAATGTTTAAAATATATTTAAACCCATCCTCCGATGCAAGTCAAGGGTTCTGATTCCACGTTCGCTCCACCGAAGGAGGAGGGGTTCTGATTCCACTTTCTCTCCACCTTGGGAGTATGATTTTAACCGTTAAATTTGTTTTAAAAAGGTGCAATATGTATTTATTCACTGGGTCTGACATCCTCACAAGTCAGGGTTTATACGTCCACATGTGTCCACACATCCTCACAAGTCAGGGTTTATACGTCCACATGTGTCCACACGAAACCCTGACAAACTTAGCTAGGAAATTCCCGGGCTAGAAGTCACTATTTTGATTGGCTACATCATACCTTGATGTAGTCAATCAAAAACTCGCTTTCATTCGTGGCTTGGTTAGAGGATATCCCGATGTCGATTGTAAATAAACCAAACGGATGTGTTGCATAGACCATGTGAAAATCAGTGTATTTTGTACAGTAGTGTTAATAGTTTGTTATTACCGCGTTATTTATTAATTGCGTTACGTTTTCTTCCCACTCAAGAATGAGTAAGAATGACTACTGCCAAACACTTGCTTCTTTCAAGCAATTTCATTAGTTGATATTTTGAAGGTTTGACGTCATATGAAAATCTTCTAGCCCGGGAATTTCCTGGCTAAGTTTGTCAGGGTTTCGTGTGACACATGTGGACACAGAAACCCTGACTTGTGAGGATGGTGTCCACACGAAACCCTGACAAACTTAGCTAGGAAATTCCCGGGCTAGAAGTCACTATTTTGATTGGCTACATCATACCTTGATGTAGTCAATCAAAAACTCGCTTTCATTCGTGGCTTGGTTAGAGGATATCCCGATGTCGATTGTAAATAAACCAAACGGATGTGTTGCATAGACCATGTGAAAATCAGTGTATTTTGTACAGTAGTGTTAATAGTTTGTTATTACCGCGTTATTTATTAATTGCGTTACGTTTTCTTCCCACTCAAGAATGAGTAAGAATGACTACTGCCAAACACTTGCTTCTTTCAAGCAATTTCATTAGTTGATATTTTGAAGGTTTGACGTCATATGAAAATCTTCTAGCCCGGGAATTTCCTGGCTAAGTTTGTCAGGGTTTCGTGTGACACATGTGGACACAGAAACCCTGACTTGTGAGGATGTGGGTCTGAATGTTTATTGTACATATAATTCAACTGGCACGTGCTACATAATCCTTGATGTAGTGGTTAACCTTGTCAAGCGAATCCGTGACGGTCGTTTCAGCATTGATTTATTTTAATTGACACTTTATTATTGTTCTAATTCTAATATGACGTGCTTTAAACGTTTCGAGTCCACAATCGTGGTAAAAAATTATTTACCTATGAGCACCTCGCGACGGGGAGGGCTTGTCTTGCAGGGTTGCAATTACAAAACTGTAACCAGTTTATGACGAAAAATGGCGAAAATATCCTAAATGTACCGTAATTGCCTTATTAGAATAGAAATAACTTCACGGAGGCTGTGTTATATCAAATTAAAATAATGCAACATCCCGTTGTAAAATAATGATAAACCACAACATTCGTGAATTATTTCTTAATTTTAAACCATTATACGTGTTAAAACGACGATCATGGCTGTTACAATTTATACTGAATGTAAAATGAACATAACACCAAGGATCAAATATTCGGCAAAAATTTACTCAAAATAAAAAAAAAGTGGTTTATAAATAAGCGTGTCAATTCAAAATCGAATGATTTGCGGCTGACCATTCTTTGAAAATAAAACATTTGCCATTATAAGCTATTGACATTTAAATGCGCTTGATGTAGTTCTTTTCCATATGAATTAATGTGAAAATAATTTAAATTTTGACAAAGTGATGTCCTCTTTTTGGTTTAACAAACGTTACATCGAATTCGAACTGTAAGGAGCAAATGTCTGCATTACTTTCTATTTTCTATTTATATTTTTGATACAAAAATCATACAACCAAGACAAATAATGAGTATACATGTATATATCTGTATATATTAATGTGTTAAAGCTATGATCGAAGCACTATTTCGGTGTGTCTATATACATGTCTAAATTTTCGAGTTTTTCTATATTAAAATAATATAGTTGCTAATAAAAAATATTTCACATCTTGCAATATGAATTTTTTACACATAAATATTGTGTTAATGTCACTTTTGTAGTTAAAATAGATATTCTTATGTATTTTGGGGTATTCTTGGGTAGTTACTTTGGGTATTTCTATTGACCCTAAACTTCCTATGAAATAATGTAATACAAGTGTTTAAATGATCGTCGGCGTGCTCCCAACTAATAATCCGTGTCTTCCTGAAATAAACAATCACTAAGATTAAAGGTCTTCAATCATGTAGTATACGTTCGTACAGTACGCTTGGTTGATTCAGGAACCAAGTTACACTAGTCCCAGGTTGATTGATGAATTTATTGATAATCAATTGGTTGATTGATTGATTGATTGATTTATAGGTGATTGATTGATTGATGTTAATCTCGTTCCTTCGATATGGCATAAGTCTGCTGTCAACACAACGTATCTTTTCTTCCTAATACAATAAATATAAATGCGTCCAGTATCCTTCCAATCAACCGTAAAATTCGTTTGTGCAAAAAATTTATGTGAAATACTACTAACCCGCAGATCTCCAGTTTTGAAGGTGCAAATTTATTAACACGAGCGGGTTTTCCAAAAAACCAAAAAAAAAGGATGTCGAAATAGCGGGAATAATATATAAATTGTATAAGGGAAAAGGAGATTCACCATGAATAAATACATTCAACCAAAACAAACAATGTACGACAACATGTCGTACAAGACAGTCTTTCGACAGAAATAGAACGTTAGTCGCCGAAAAGGGATTGATTAAAATGTATAAAATGGATAAGAAGACTAAGGTTCAAGAAGTCCTCGGTTCAATAACCAAAACCTTGGAGTGTTCCATCTGGTAAATAACGCGTTTGTACGCTTTTTTATTTATTACAGTGGTGTAGGAGGCCCAAGGCTAGTATCGGCACCAGACGAGTGGGTCCTTGTCAAAGTCAAAGACCATGTAAGGGGTCGAGGGAGTGGGGATACCAGACAATTCGGACCGTATGTCTGGGTCCCACTATTTACCGACAAGAACCATCAAGAACCAACCAGAAGGTATAATTACCAATAAGAAGCCTTTTTTACCAACAAGAAACGATTTTTTACCTACAAGAAAGAAAAAAGATTTTTTTGGGTGGTCGGTATTTCGGGTAGCCCGAGACAAAATCCCCGAGACAGAAATCGACTTTAATGTTTTTCCTGATTATTAGACAGAATTTTCACAAAATATTTGAAAGATATAACAAGATTATGATATTGAATTATTACGTTTCAGTGAAAGTGTAACAAGACGCATATTTATGAAAATATTGCTATTTTTTGTCCGGTATGTCGGTATTTCGGGTATGCCGAGATGTGAAGGGAGGTAATTCAGGGCCGGTAACTTAACTAATTGAACAGTAAATAATAACAGGAACCTATAAATCAAATAGTTATACTAGTCCCAGATAATAAAAATAATAATAATAATAATAATAATAATAATATTATTATTATTTATTATATTAATATATATATATATATATATATATATATTATATATAATAATATTATTATTATTAGTAGTAGTAGTAGTAGAAGTAGTAGTAGTAGTATTAGTAGTAGTAGCAGCAGTAGTAGTATAATTAATATTAAAATAATATAATAAAAAGTATTATTATTATTATGTAAAAAATAATAAATAAATAATAAATAAATAAATAAAGGACAGATGATAGAAGAAACTCCGGTTCCTAATGTCGCTGTATCTTTTCCTCCACTTGTAAATGAGGTACACATTGTTTAAGACCAGAGTTCGTCACAACGTGCATACACTTGCTATTGCGACAATTGAAGAAAAAAGAGTTATTCATGTTCCGGAAGCAAAGTAATTTCTCGTGTAAGGTTCGACTGCAGAGAAATATGCTATCCAACTGTACCTCAAGAAAAATGTCCGTCCATAGGTACATATTACCACATAATTGCTGCTAAGATGAGCACAATGCTCACGATTCTGACGTAAAATGCATTTTGAACTTGTCGCTACTTCGGAAAATTGACAGAAAACAGGCAAACGAGAGAGGGTAGAACGCAACCTAGACGATGTGTTCCAACTCCAGACTGTCAAGAATTAATTTACATTTTCGAACCCAACCTGTAAAAATGCGGATGAAATAATTTCAACTTCAATTATAAAAAAGCGAAATACCAGCAGCACCGGGTCTCCAAGAAAACAAATTAAATTTGACACACCAAAAATCGAACTCTCAGTAATTCCAGAAGAAAGATTTGCATTGCCTTCTCGTAGCTTTTTCAGATAGCCTTTAAGATCTGATGTTCCTGAAACCAGTCAATCAATACATGTTCCGTCTGAACTTCAGCCCCAACAAACTTTAGCCACAAATCAAGAATTTCGATCCATTGAAAACCACCAAAAACTCAAAAAGTCCCAAAATGCTCCGCGCATTAGGATACAACACGGCAACCTGTTTTAACATTAAAAGAAAAAAACGAAATCCTAAATGACAACTTTGCGCAAATACAATAAATTATACGCAACAAATTCTCAAACAACAATTTAAAGATATGTTATGGATTTCAAGATACAGGCAATGTTGTCTGTTGACCATTCTGCACAGCGCAAATGGAAATCCGAATGATATCACTAACTCTATTAAAATTCATGTTTTACGTGTTAATTGACAGGGGAAAAATATTATTAATATAAACAACCGAAAGTACAACAAAAAGACATTGGAGTGGATTGCGGTGTATTTGAAATAGCTTTCGCTACCAAGTATTGCTTCTTTGGATATAATGGACGGAGTGGGGTCGTCCTCGACACTCACAGTATGTGTGTATTTTTTCGAACTCTTAGTATATAATAAGTTTGTAAACACCATTTCCAAAAAGAAAAGTTCGTTTAACATCAAAATTAAAGTAAGCAGATATCAACAATACCCATAGAGCTAGACTGCAAAGCTTATTGTCGACTACCGAATTTGTACGATATGGCAAGTTGCGAGACATGTGGAGATTTTTATCCATTTGCACTGTGTCAGCCTGCTTGAATTTTTCTTCAACAACAGTTACCCGTTTCTTTGCCCGTCAAGCATCAACAAGTGTTAAAATATTAACATTAATTTACTAATTACACAGATCTGTGAAGGATGTATTTGTTTTTATTGTTTAGATTTAATTTTTGCAATAGTTATGAAACCTAAACGTTGCGTTTTTTTTCTTAGATTTATGCAAAACAAAAAGATTTTTTGATTGGAAGTCGCAATGTTTAAATAAAAAACACTAGCTCTGCCAACATATGAAATGTAAAACTCAAGACAAAATATAACAATAGAAAGAATTTTACGGTAATAATCATAAATAATAATAATAATAATAATAATAATAATAATAATAATAATAACTATAATAATAATAATAATTATTATTATTATTATTATATCGACAATAATAATAATAATAATAATAATAATAATAACTATAATAATAATAATAATAATAATAATTATTATTATTATTATAACTCGTTTAGCAAACCATGTTTTACCGGACATGAGTTACCTCCCTTCACATCTCGGCATACCCGAAATACCGACCAACGGTACAAAAAATTGCATTATTTTCATAAATATATGTTTTATTACATTTTTACTTAAATATAATAATTCAATATCAGAAGCTTATTATATCCTTCAAATATTTTGTGAAAATATGGTCAAATAACTAAGTAATTAATTAAAGTCGATTTCTGTCTCGGGGATTTTGTCTCGGGTTCGGGTTCGGGCTACCCGAAATACCTACCACCATTTTTTTGTTGTGATTATTATGAAAAGAAATTTAAAAAATAGATTTTTGGTGATTTACTGTGTAATTTTGTTGACGTTGTTTTGTTGAAGTTTTCTGTAATTCGTTATCAGATTCCTCTAACAATAACAACAAAATAAATAATAAAAAATGTAATAAAAACAAAATCTTAGACTTTTTTCTCCTCACAACTCCATAAACAATCTTCAAAAGTTATATTTTCGTTTTTAACTAGCTATTATTACAGTTTGTTGTTTTATGATAAGCATTTAACGGGTCCTCAAAAGAAACAATTATCACGAGGCGTGTGTCAATAATGGCATTGATTGCTAATTGTAAAACAATCAAAGGATTAAACAACCATAAATGACATTACCGACACGTGCCTTCAATTAAGCATCCTGATTATCAATTATTATATATTGAATATTATTGTTTGAAATGATTATATATTTAGGCATATTTTTTAAAGAATTTACTAATTTATTATGACTTGTATATATAGTTATGAATACAATTTATTATTAAACTTTCTTGTCGTAGGTAAATACTACACTACATGTACAACAAAACAACGACAACAAAATTACACAAAAAATTTAAATATCTTTTTTTTAAATTTCTTTTCATAATAATTACATCAAATGATCTTGTTTTTCTCTTTTTTTCGGTGAAAAAAATGCTTCTTGTCGGTAAAAAATGTTCTTGTCGGTAATTCACTTCTTGTCGGTTCTTGTCGGTAAATAGGGAGACCGGTATTGTCTGGACAATTCGGACCGTATATCAGGACAATTCGGATTCGTATGTCAGTACTTTTCGGACCGTATGTCAATGAAATTGTTTTTATATTAAAAGTGATAAAAGTAAAAAGTAATTTTACTATTAAAAAATAGAGAAAAGAGAAAAAAAATAATAAAACATTACATTTTCCAGACCTGCTTACAAGAATCATACATCAAAAATAAAATCCAAATAAATTAATTAAATCTTTGTTACCCAATGAAGCAATTATCCTTATCGACACTTAATTGCCTTTAATTTCTTTTAATTAATAAGATAAGATTCCACTCCAGCTTAAGCTTATCATTGAGGGTAAACTCCGTCGACGACAACGCAAAGAGACCAGCTAGAGACCTAGCTGCGGAACTGTAGCTCCTTAGGTTTCAGGAAAAATGCCTCAAGACTGGAAGCATGCCAATGTCTGTCCAGTATTTTAAAAAGGTGATGAGCACAATGCCATTAATTATCGCCCCATCTCACTCACATGCATCCTCTAAAATCATGAAATTTTTAATTTCAAGCAATGTAATGGACCATCTTGAACAAAGCAAAATTTTATATGACCTTCAACACGTCTTCTGCACCTCAAGATCTTTCGAGACACAACTTATCTCATTCATCCAAGAACTTGAACAACAGTAACATCCAAACTGATGTCATTGTGATGGACTTTGCTAAGGCCTTTGACAAGGTCCCTCACAAAAGACTTCCAATGGTAATGTTTAAAATGTGTCATTCAATTCTAAAGCGTATGCGTGAATTTTATTGGTGAAAAGAAAATGAACTGCATCTATCGGAATGTTATTTCGGTTATCTGATCCAGAACCAGTGATTTCACCTACCCTGAGAAATGCATGAAACGCTAGTAAATACATAGCTCTTAAAAGCACTGCTGTAAAATGTGCAAACTGCAAATGGTCCAACGAAGATACCAAACGTCGTAGAATGACTGGGGTAATGGGGAGTCGGGAATCCAGTTTAGCCTTATGTTTGTGAAAACCTTCCAGCGACTTTTTAATTACAAAATTGTGTGACAGATCTCGAATTTTTGCACATAATTTAGCATAGATATATAAGTCAAAATCGTGGAATAAGACAATTGTTTATGCATGCAAAATGCAATAAAGAGTACCAAATGTAACTGGTAAAATAGAGTTAGATGGAAAATATATTAACATTAAAAACTATGATAAAAACTAATAGCCCTACTATAACTCTTTGTTGACGAGTAAGTTAAGGCTGCGTTCAGAATATTAGCAGCGTTTATTTCTAGGGTTCTAATACCAGGTGGGAGATTTCTGTCTGTACTCCATCCATACCTGGTGCTATTTTTTGAACTCGTTTATCTGAAAACGAGAAAGTATCAGCAAAGACATTTTTAAGACCAGGAATGTGCTTAGCTGCAAATATAATATTAAACTGAAGTGACACAACGAGACGCCTAATCAATTTCATTAAATGTGGATCTTTTGCAGTTTGCTTATTAATGCAATGAACTACCGCAATATTATCGCAATGGAACAGAACCTGTTTGTTTCTAAGTTTTGAAGCCCATACTTCTAGCGCTATAACAATAGGATAAACTTCTCGAATTGAGATGTGCATTTGTAGCCATGTTTTGGACCATGTATAAGCAAACCAATGAGAACGGAGAAATCCACCAAACCCAATGTCACTTGCATCGGTATACATATGCAGAGTCTGGTTTTGATTTGGCAGAAAGGACCTTCAGAGCTGCCAGTGTGTATTCTGAAATGCTTCACAGCGACAATAACAAAAAGGACAGGAGCAAGTGAAATTAATTAGATTTGTGACTAAATTAATGTTTTTCAAATATAAAAATGACTTAATTTACCATGTTACAGAAAAAAAAAAAGAGTTTATTAGACCTCTGAACAAGTGATATTATCACGCGTTATGCAATTTATATTAAAGATTAAAGAACATTTTTTCATTGAAGTTTTAATTTCAGCCTTGACTTGTTGAACAATCCTGTCTCAACCAAATGCGATCACCCTTTCTGCAGGTGAGTGTAAATGAATCACAAGATCCCCCAACCTCACTGTAAATGAATCAGTCATTTCAAATTAGCGTTTTTTCATATGGTTCGAATGAGATTTTCTGTTTAAGCATGAATGACAACTAAACATTAATTTGACGTGAATTAATTATTTGGGATGACGCGTATGTGTTGATATATCTTAGTGCTAGTTCCGTATCATATCAGTTAAAATGCTCAGTGTAAAAAAAAAACATCTGATCATTGGGGCGAGTATTATACACAACTAAGTTAAAGTTAAAGTTAATTTTATTTAATAACCTAAAAAAAATTTATTAAGAATTGTAATAATAAATCAGTGTTCATTGTATACATGTACACAATTTATTACCTTGATTACAGTACATTTACATTGCAGTACATTTACATAACAGTACATTTACATTTAGCTAAAATAACAACTCTTGTATTTTTGCATTGAAATTCATCTTTTAACATTCAAGCATTTTATTACAGATTTTGCATATTGGAATTCTTGGAAAAGAAGAGATCAGTGCCATGTCCATTGTGTAAAGCTCCAATTACAAAAAGGTCAGAGGTCGTACAGAGATGCAAACAGTTTAAATTTTATGCCAGACATTAGGTAGCAAGTTTTGCCAGACCTGTAAAATTTTTGTCAGACCTGTCAAATATTTCCCAGACCTACATTTTTATTGAAAAATGTAATGATAATAAATAAATAATATAATAATATAAT
This sequence comes from Limnoperna fortunei, assembly GCA_944474755.1. NCBI lineage: Eukaryota > Metazoa > Mollusca > Bivalvia > Mytilida > Modiolidae > Limnoperna > Limnoperna fortunei. The sequence continues at coordinate 40,419,061 of OX104119.1, forward strand.
AATTCCTGTCAGTAGATATATTGACCATTTTTTTGGCACATATATAAATAATATGGACTCGCTGGCATGACATAGCTAAATTACTAAGTATAATGTTGTATTTGAATTTAACCCACTAGAATACCAGTGATAACACAGAACAGATGTAGGTAATTATATTATATACTCCAGGAGGGTTTAACCCTTGGGTTTAATACTGAAAATGTGCTGTAATAAGACAAAGCATGTACTGTATACTGATGGGCAGGGCTCACACTTGGTCAAAATTATAGGGAGAAGTCACTTCTCTTTTGGGAGGCTGACAGGGAGATCAAGTGAGGATAGAACAGGGAGAAGTTGCATTATATGTCGCAAAAGCGTCCTGTTTTAATTTGTTTTTTTTTTTTTTAAATAAGTGTTGGCATTTGAATGTTTTATTGTTATATGTTTTTTTAGCAGTTTATTGAGGATAAAGTATCAAAGATTTGATTAACTATTATCACACATTTTCACAAATACATGTATTAAACATAACAATAAAAAAGTATCAACTGTCACAAAACTGTTCATTAAAAATAAATGTTTTTTGGTCATTGGTATACAAATTGATTCAATTATAATGAAGAACTATTACAACTAGAAGTAGAAAATTACATCATTGTGACACATAATATATTATGTAGTTAATGTACAATTGTAAAATTCACTATTAAAAGTATTTAAACATATTTAACTTAAATTTGTTAAAGTAGCTGCCAAAATACTATTTTTTACTACGTTTATATCATTGCAATACTCATTTCAACACTATCAGCATCGTATATTTGCAATCTGCGGCACCAAATTCATATCCGCTCCGGAAATTTTCACAAGTTCTTTTGCTCTAAACTGGTTTCCGATTGTATTTTAAACCTATGCTGTATATACGAAATAAAAGCTACAAGGGTACCAGTTGACATTGTGGCACGTAAATATAATAAACATGATGCGGTATTAAAAAAAAAAAAAGAAGATTTAGTACCACAACAACAACAAGCGGAGATGATGAGGAGTTTTAAACAAAAATAATAAAAACACTACCGTGGCCGACATAGCTTTAACTTTTGGCGGACCTTGGCCTACCAAAAAGATGCTGGCCATCCGGTCCTGCAGAGCAATAAGTTTTGCCAGACCTGCATGAATTCTGCCGGGCCTGTCCGACGATTTAGTTGCAACTCTGTTCGTAGATCAGATTGGCCACATGTACCCCAGTCCATTCACCAACTTACATTTGGAAGAGGGCCAAAGAAAAATAATTTGAAAAATGATTGCAAAATAAGTTGTTTTAAGCCCACAGCTGGCAATTTTACATTAGTTTGCTAATTAGACTGACATTACAAACAGAATATATATGACAAAACTAAGACATACATGTACATTATACCAGCAAATATGAAATAATTTTGTAATTAGTTAAAACTAGAAGTTTACATTCTCATCCAATGTTTTACATTATATATTCAAACTGCTTGAATGGTATGGAAAAAATATTTCTACACTAGTAAATCTGTGGTTCTCATCTGTTGATTGGTGTAAAATAAAAATGTCATAAACAAAAATAACAATGTCATAAACAAAGTTCTTATATTTACAGAGTATTTTAGTCATGTCCATCAAATTGGGAGAATTTATGTTTCATTTCACAGATTTACTACTTTAAAATAAAAAAAAACAGAATCTTACATTAGAACTCTTGGATTATCGGATTTTACCAATCTTGATAAACCACTCGTACCAATGTAAATACTTTTTTTGTTAACAAAAGATGTGACATCTCTTCTGAAAAAATGTTAACGGCAAGACTGCAGATAATGATTGTTTTTGTTTGTTTGAATGGTGTTTTAACGCCACTTTCAGCAATTTTTCAGCTATTTCATGGCGTCCAGTTTTTATTGGGGGAGGAAGCCGGAGTACCCGGAGAGAACCCCCGACCTGCGGTAGGAAAACTGGCAATCCTTGTCAATTAAGATTGGAGTCGAGTACACCCTGCCTGCAGTGAGAATCGAACCCGCAATCTCAGTGTTGACAGACCACATGATCAATAGTAGACGAACTACCTTGACCACTCGGCCACCGAGGCCCCCTGCAGATAATGAGGAAATACTGATAGGAAAATGAATAGAATAGTGCTTTTTATCAGTTGAAGTGATGCATTATGGGATAAATATTTTATCTGCTACTAGTTGAGCTGTCATGTTTTTTTTCAGGAGCCTTAATGACAGACCACAGTTAAATAGTATGGTTGAGGCTGTCAGAAGTTTGATACAAGCCTTCCAAGAGGACACTGGTGCAATCTGTAAGTTTTTGTAAGACAGCCCACTCATGTTCACTTGACTGGTTCCAGCAGGCTACAATTAACACACATATTTTTTGTGCAGCCCTATTTCACCTTCCAACACAACTTCTTACTATGAAGAAAAAAATCAGAATGTCAAATTCAAAGGATTTAGAGGGTAGATAAGCCAGAACTTCTTCCAATTAGCAATGTGGAGAGAAATTATATTTCAACACTTGGATCACAACTTCTGTCGCATGCTATATTTATCTACCTTTTCCAGTTAGAACTTTTCAAGTTTTCAAAATTGATTAATCATGTTACGTTTACTTTAAGATAAAAGTAAAAATACTTGCAAATAAATTTAAAATACTTTATAAATATCAACCAATCAGAATCCTGGATTATTATATAAGGTGTAGAGTAAAAAGGTGGTTTTAATTTGTTTCTTAAATCTTTTTGACCAGAATTTTTATAATACAACTTTAATTTTCTGTTAAGTTTCTTTATAAAACCCCTTTTTTTTATTTTAAAACAGCCACTGTACATTTATGTATTGTGACTGTGTTTTTGTAGTTTCTCCTCCTAGGGGGCCAGCATTGATGAATCTAACTCCATGTACTCCTGAACCAGTGCCCTTGAAAGCTGTGAGAGGTACCAAGAGGAAAATTATTACAGATTCACCACAGGTAAGCATACCTTTCATATGAATCAGTTTTAATGCAGTAAAAGTTTTTCTTGTGTAATTACATTTAATGCCATATTTGGGGGAAAGAATAGAATGTTTATTTTTGGGACATGGGTTTTTGGGCCATCAGTGATCATAACACACAAGATAGAGAAAAAGTAAACAAATAGTATCATTGTTGTGAATCTTAATTGTGAACTCTTTTATTTCAATTTAATAGACCTCAAGTAATTGAGGGTTGATACATTGATCTGGATCTCCATATAATATTGACTCAAAGTTCCAAGTCAGAAGCATGCTTTGTAAAATCAGGAACAGATTCACTTATTTCAAACGTCATAGTGATAGGTCTTTTAGTCAAGGTTGACGACTCTTATTAGACTGAAATTCCAATTGTTATACAATTTTTACTTGTTATTATAATTAAGTAATTAAGGCTTATTGTTTTTTAATTGTTTTGCATCACATTCAGCAATAGTTTTTACCTATGTCTTGATGTCCAGGAAGGGGTGCAGGTGAGGGGAGAAGGCCACATTACCCAGTCAGAACCTCTGACCTTTGGCCTGAAAACTAGGAATCCTTGTCAAATAGGGTTGCAGTCGAGCGCAACTTCCTCCAAGTAATACTTTAACTTGCAAAGTGCTCATTAGTTAATTCATCTATAGATACCACTTGTATTTTGTATTGTGCAAAGTAAAATCTCTAGTATAGAAAAAATTCTAAACTGTGTGCAAATGATGTCCATATAAATGAGAATTCGCTGCCATTCCATTGTGGTGTATCGAGGAAATTACTATTTTTGGATCAAGTTGGCTAAAATGGTTAGTAACCCTGACATAAAAGATCCTTTAAAACTTGTTATACATGTACCATTAAATAAACATACATGTACAGTTTGAGTATTATTACAGGGGGAGGGTGTCTTAATGGTAGAGTGGTTAAGGTAGATGTAGATAAGTGTCTGTCAACACTGAGTTCGCAGGTCTCACTGCTTGCAGGGTGTACTCGACTCCAATCTGAGAAGAATTGCCAGTTTTCCTTTGGAAGGTCTGGGTTTTGTTTCTGGTATTCCAGCTTCTTCCCCCAATAAAAACTATAGCTGAAAAATTGCTGAGAGTGGCATTCAAACAAACAAACAAACATATTTTTACAGGGGACCAATACCAGACATAACTGTCGACAGAGTAAAAGAAAGAAGTCATTGGATTTACCTGATGATAAGGAACCAGATGAAGTAAATGTTAAATGTAATGGTAGAAAAGACAATAAAACTGATGAAAATGAACTTCTGCGTTACCTAGACCAGGGATCATGTGGTGCAGACCAAGATCATTCCAATATGTCAGAATCTTTTTCTGCAAAAAAAGATATGCTGCACAAAACCTTTGAATTGGGTACCGACAAACAAAGTGTACAAAGAACTTACAATCTGAGAAGTCCAAAAACTGGTAGTTATAAACATGACAGTACAATTACAGGGAGAGATAGTTGTTTAACCAGCCCAATAATAGGGAAAATTGATCTGTACAAGTTTAACGACACGCCTACCACACCTGTCCATTTACTGGGGCATAGACGAAAATGTGTGAATAATGAGAAAAACTCAAAAGACTTACATTTAACTGTTGCGTCAGTTCAGGCTGAATGTAGGAATGATGACGAATTAGAACAAAATACAACAGAATTGCTTGGCAGAGATACAAAATCTTTGAAAGAAGATAAAATTTGTGTGCAACATCAAAGCAGAAATGTGAATGCTGAAAATAACCCCAGAAAAGAATTCTCCTTAGTTACGGAAAAGAATTCCTTAGTGGAACAAAGGATAGAAGGTTTATCAGAAGTGCAAAGAAAGCAGAAAACAAGACAGAATTGTAAGAATGAAAGTGAGGCTGAGTCTTCACCTGATTTTCATGTAAATGAGAGACATTTATGTGAGGAAAACTTAAAGACGTACGCTAGACAAAAAAATAAACCAAGTAACATTAAAACCTATAGCAAGGTGAATTCTTGGTTGAAAGAAAATATATTAAAACAGACAGAAAATTACTGTTGTGGAATTGTCGAGGAAGAGGAAAGTTCTTTAAAGGGAGGTAACTCTGTTGATGATCAAACGATAGAAGATGACTCAAAAATTGACCAATTTGGTGACCAAAGTACAAGTAGCATATATAACAAAGAGAATTTAGTCAATGAACCTATTGAAATTATCAATAAAAATGATGAAATTAAAAACAAAAGTATAGATACTGTATGCATTTTAAAATCAAAGAAAGACATTTTACAAAACACCTCAGTTGAAAATTACACTGGTCTGCAAGGAGATGAACATTTCCAACCTATTGTTTCACAAAAGCGACGAATATTCAAAACTACACCAACGACACAGACAACCTCTGTTTGTCAAAAGAAAGGTGTGCTTGTAATTAAAAAAGTATCCCCAGTAGGAACCAATCCATTAAATGACAACCATGTTAATAATAAAAATGTTCCTATGGCAGATAACGTCACTGATCCATTTGAATTTAAGTCAAGCCAGAAAACGCCCATTATAACAGAGAACAAGAAAAACAGAAGTGTGACTAAAGGCCACAAAGATAAATTGAAAGGTAAGCTAGATCTCAGGTTTAGTTCTGGGAAAAACTTGAAAAGTATAAAATCTTCAAACACTGAGATTTCAGAAGACATTTCTAAGAATAATTATGTAGAGGAAATATCTATAGATGAGGAATTAAAGGAACAAGAAAACTTGAATAGTGAGAACAAAGGTAATGAAGATGGAGAAATCCTTTCTGCAGTTAAGAAACAGAATATTGGCTGTGAATTAAAGAACTGTGGGAATTTGGTGCAAACTATTATGACAACTGAAGAAACTGATGACACTCAGTTGAGTGTTATACCCGGCAGTGACGAATCATCAAAGACCGTCATGAAAATGCGGAAATCAAATAAAACGTCTGGAAAGTTGTCAAATAAATTAATGAAAATGAAAGAACAGGAAAAAATTAACGAGAAAAATATGGAAAAAATAATGGAGAAAATAAATGCTGCAGAAGACTTTGATTTGTTGACATGTACACAAGAAGTTATGGAATCAATGGACTCTGAAATTCATTCCAATGGAAAAATGTCTGACGATGTAGTTCCAGACACAGCTGATTTACAGGAATCTACTAAATGTAAAAAATCTGTTTCATTTGCATCAGATAACATTGAAATAAGTGGAACTCCACGACAGCGAAAACGATCAGTCCCAATGCTAGAAGACAGAAACAAGGGTAGGATGCTTCCTAAGGAAACAAGACGAGGAAGTAAAATAGAGAAAAATATGTGCGAGGTCAATATATTGTCAGCTGGTCCCAAAAAGGTGGAGCAACATAAGAAAAACAAGAATTGTGCAGTAAAGCGTATGGACAGTCGAAAACCTTTTGTGTGGGAAGATGAAGGTAATATTTATGATTTATGAAAATTGACTTGAAAATTAGATGTTATTAATTATATAGTCCTGTCCATTTAAAACTATGAAAAGTTCATTTTTCTGCATTTCTAACCAGTTGTAGTGAACAATTCTACTTTTTGATGGTTGCAAACTGAATTTAGTTCATTCTGGAAGAAAATTAAAATGTCTAATTAAGTCTAATAAAGTTGGGGCTGATATGAAAATGTGTTAACACTAGTATGAAAATTTCCGTCAAGCTTTTCTCAGAAACTGTACATGAGAACAATTTTAAATTTGGCACGGTGGTTCAGTATCACAAGTTGTATGTCCTAAGCAACTTTCAGACCTGTCGAACAACTACTTCCTGTTTTCGACTGGGCCGATATGAAAATGTGTTAACAGGAGTATGAAAAATTCCGTCAAGCTTTTCTCAGAAACTGTTCATGAGAACAATTTGAAATTTAGCAGGATGGTACAGTATCACAAGTTGTACGTCCTAAGCCTCTTTCAGACCTGTCCGACAACTACTTCCTGTTTGCGACTGGGCCGATATGAAAACGTGTTAACACTAGTATGAAAATTTCCGTCAAGCTTTTCTCAGAAACTGTACACGAGAACAATTTGAAATTTGGCAGGGTGGTTCAGTATCACAAGTTGTACGTCCTAAGCGACTTTTAGACCTGTCGGACAACTACTTCCTGTTTTTGACTGGGCCGATATAAAAATGTGTTAACACGAGTATGAAATTTTCCGTCAAGCTTTTCTCAGAAACCAGACATGAGAACAATTTGAAATTTGGCAGGGTGGTTCAGTTTCGCAAGTTGTACGTCCTAAGCGACTTTCAGACCTGTCGGACAACTACTTCCTGTTTTCAACTGCGCCAATATGAAAATGTGTTAACACTAGTATGAAAAATTCCGTCGAGCTTTTCTCAGAAACCAGACATTAGAACAATTTGAAATTTTGCAGGGTGGTTCAGTATCGCACGTTGTACGTCCTAAGCGACTTTCAGACCTGTGGGACAACTACTTCCTGTTTGGGACTTCATTTAGCGGGGGAACCCGTTTCCCATGGACACATTCTTCAATTTTTATGCCCCCGCGACGACATGTCGGGGGGGCATTCAGTTTTACTCATGTCCGTCCGTACGTACGTATGTCCGAACAAATTTCCGTCGAGCTTTTCTCAGAAACCATACATGAGAACAATTTTAAATTTGGCAGAGTGGTTCAGTATCACAAGTTGTACGTCCTAAGCGAATTTCAGACCTGTCGGACAACTACTTCCTGTTTGGGACTTCATTTGTACGTAAATACGTCCGTCTGTATGTATAAATTTCCGTCAAGCTTTTCTCAGTAACCGTACATGAGAACAATATGAAATTTGGCAGGGTGGTTCAGTATCACAAGTTGTATGTCCTAAGCGACTTTCAGACCTGCCGGACAACTACTTCCTGTTTGCGACTGGGCCGATATGAAAATGTTCTAACATGAGTATGAAAATTTCCGTCAAGCTTTTCTCAGAAACTGTACATGAGAACAATTTGAAATTTGGCATTGTGGTTCAGTATCACAAGTTGTACGTCCTAAGCGACTTTCAGACCTGTGGGGCAACTACTTCCTGTTGCGACTGGGCCGATATGAAAATGTGTTAACACGAGTATGAAAATTTCCGTAAAGCTTTTCTCAGAAACCGTACACAAGAACAATTTGAAATTTGGCAGGGTGGTTCAGTATCACAAGTTGTACATCCTAAGTAACTTTCAGACCTGTCAGACAACTACTCCTGTTTTCAACTAGGCCGATATGAAAATGTGTTAACACGAGTATGAAAATTTCCGTCAAGCTTTTCTCAGAAACCGTACATTAGAACAATTTGAAATTTGGCAGGGTGGTTCAGTATCACAAGTTGTAGGTCCTAAGCGACTTTCAGACCTGTTGGAAAGTTCTTCCTGTTTGGGACTTACTTTAGCGGGGGCATCCGTGTCCCATGGACACATTCTTCAATTTTTATTGAGATTAATGTCCTATTGGTTCCTACAAAGGTAAATGTTTGAATGTCCCAAGGTTTGTTAAGTGACTCTTACTTGAGAACAAGACAGAGCCATAGTCCCATTAACAAAAGTGTTAACTGAAGGTAAGGGATTCAGTTCATTGGTTTAACCCTGACACATGTTTTATGTGACTATTCAAAGCCAGTAGTTTATGCTTTCATATTTGTCTTCTCAGTTTTTTAAATCAATTTTATTTGCTTTGTTGGTCTATCGTATAGTGATTGATTGGGTTTGGTTTATCACCACTGCACTTTATACTATAATCTTTTGAGTGACTATAACAGTGTTCCACAGTTGTAGTAAACGTGTATAATAATCCATTTTAATATAGGGACAGATTGACCATGATTATTTAAGGCCAGAATGACCCAAGGCCATAACAGTACCAGTATGACCTATAGTCCTTTAAGTCTAAAAGCGGAATGTTTAACATAGATAACAGTAATATAATTGTAAAATAAAGAAACGTGGGACAGACAAATCTTCAAACTGTTTCTAATTTAAATTATTTCTTCTTATTTCCAACAAATGAATAAGTTTTTTTTAGGTTTTCCCATCGGTGATAATGGAACTATAAGTTATACAAAATGTACATGTGTAGTACTCGATACAACTGTTATTCATCCAAAAATTGACTGATTATCTGCAGAAAACACAATAACACAATCTATGTGTACATATGTTATTACATGTACGTGTCTGTTTTGTAAGATGTTTTGTTTTGCGTTTATCCTTCATGTGTTATATCATCTTATGCAAGTATATTTTTTTTTACATTTATTTAGTTTAGTTTAGTTTTACCTGTAATTAGTTCTTTAAGGATTAACTACAAAAAATATTTTCTCCATCGAAGGATAACAAAATTTCCGTTTTGCACATTGTATAATCCGCGTAGCGGATTATATTAAATGTGCACAACGGAAATTTTGTTATCCTTCGATGGAGAAAATATTTTATGTAGTTAATACTTATAAATAAATTCAAACAATAGAATACACTCAACAATTTTATTTTTGTAACTGGACATTTTTTTTTAAAGAGATCAACACAAAAACTGTTAGTTTCCCGTGGAGTAATATATGACGTCAAATGGCGCGTGTCTCCATGACGATCAAATTTGTTTTCCATCCTCTGATAGAAAATATTTTCCAGCCAATCAAAAGTCAGTATTCTCGCAAAATTTATTTATTTTCATATAGAAAATCAATCAGATGACAGTGCAAGTACAGATGACCTCAACATTAATCCCAGTCAAGAGGAGTTTGAAATGCCTAGTTACGGTATAAATTATGAAATTACATTGTACATCTCAATGATATTCCTTTTTATTAGTAATCTTATCTTTATACCCCTGCTAGGGGGGTTTTTAGTGATGGGGGTGTCCATCCGTTACATTTTCTCTTATCCACAACTCCTCCTACACAACTGAATGGAATTTGATGAAACTTACGCTGAATCTTTGTCACATAGTCCCATTGTGCACCTGATATTTGACATTTTGATCATAATTATATTTGGGGTTTCCCATAGCAAAACTTAAATTTGTCATTGACATAAAGGGGTACACATCTCTGATCCACAACTCCACCTTGACAGTGAATTTGATAAACCTTTAACATATTCTTTGTCACATAGTGCCATTGTGCACCTGATATCTTACATTTTGATTAGATTAATATTTCGGATGTTTTGAAAATTGGAATGCGGGGGTATCAATTAGTGAGCATTGTTCACAGTTTTCCTAGTCTGTTGTGTGATGCTAGGCACTCATGTTAACAGTTCATTTTGTTCTGCAACTCCATTATAAATAGCCTGGTCCTGGTTCAATGAGAAATATTGAGCTGATTTGTTTTTTTCTGTCTTGATTTCAGCCAAACATTAGATTGTTTTTTGTGGTCATTGTAATTAAGAATAAGTTCGATAGTAATAGGACCTGTAGTGTAGTCTTCCATGACTATATATATAGGTCACAGTGATGGCAATTTTGAAATAGCCTACAATCTGTACTATAAATGACATCATTATTTAAAATATACTGAGTATATGTGTATGTACTAAAACATAATTTCAAAGAAGAAAGTTTCTGAAAGATAGGTATGTTCCTTATTCAATTTTTCTACCCAAGGGGTTTTCACTCCAAATAAAAACTGGATGACATGATATACAGTCAATCTTATTTATTTCATGCATTCACTGTTACTGAAATTGTCTCACTTTTGAAAAAAAGCTGTTACATGTATATAATTTAAGAGGTTTTTTTTTTTTAAAGTGCATATATATACAAATTTTTTTAACACTTTCTCTTGGCCTTTGAAGTGTTTTATTTCTTTTTAAGAGAGTTCCAATCACAGACAACATCAAATTTTCATGTGTCAAGAATTCAAATTTCGATTTTAGGGCACATCTTATTTTCAAAAAAGTCTTTAAAATACAAAACTAAACTGGTGTATTCGGTAGTCTTAATACTGAACTTCAATTATAAGAATCAACATTTGAATTTGAAATAAACATGATGGGATCAGCGTCATTTATTTACATAATTCCTACGTTACCACAAAGCTAAATTATGTAAGAGTGGCTTATTTGATTATTTTTCTCATCCTTTTCTCTGATAAGTTTACAAATACATAGCAAAACTTGCAGTGCGAATGATAAACAAATAAAACAAACATGAATGTTTTTTCTTAAATTTTTTAGTGGTCGAAATAAAAAGAATTCTTACGTTACTTGACGTATCAAGAAAAGTAATCCTCTGAGATGGATTATTCCTTAAAATTATAATACTGATATTTAGTACTTTAATCTAGATAAAAAGCTAATTGAAACAAAAGTTATTCAAAAAATAATTTTGAGGAACTATTGTGTTAGGATTCCTACCTTATGATGTCTACGTTACCAGATTTGTTCCAGGATTCTTGAAACTGGTTTGTTTTTAGTATTTCACCTGTCAGTGATAACATCAATAATAATGGCATATCATTATCAAGCTTTTATTTGCCGGTGTATTATAGGATTGAACACCATTTTCAATGGATTTATCGGTATATCAACAAGACCAACTCACTAACAAACTTCGGACTTTTATTTGTTTGTGAGTGAGTTGGTCTTGTTGATATACCGATAAATCCATTGAAAATGGTGTTCAATCCTTATAATTCTTAAAAATTGCATTAAGAAATTAATTTTCCTATTGAGGTATTCTCTATTCCATGTTTCTTGTGTATTTTGGTAGCAGGAATCATTGACCTAACGTATGAATATTTTGTTGATTTTTATGTACCAAATGTTATTAATAAACCATCTTTTGATTTTAATAAACACAACTGAAATCTATGACTTTATTTTCTTTATCGAACACAAGAATTGTTTTAAATTTTTAACAGATCATTAACGTCAATTTATCATACACATAATTTGTAATCGCCGCGGATATTGAATGCCGCCATCTTTGTTTACATTAGTTACGCTAAAAATAGTTTGGTCAACATCATTTATCCAGAAACAAATTGGGTCAACTTCATTTATCAAAAAATAAATATAGTTAAAAACCTCAACCGGAAGTAATCTCGACCAATCAAATTAACGTATTTCTAAATATGCAAATCATATTAGAATTGTAGTGAAATCAACATAAGAAGACACGTTTATTTTGGTAACGTAATAATCAATTCCTATGTTATCTGCGACACATTTTACATAAATAAAATTGATTAAACTTTACAATGAATAATTTATGTTTTGATTTTTTTGTTAAAACTTGTTTTGCTCTTAAACTGTTAAATATGTTAGTAAATTAACATTTATCATCTTTTAAACCTAAAATGTTGAAACAATGTATTATTATAGTGCCATGCCGTTATGTACAATTTTGTGACTGAGGCTCGTACAAATACATTTTATATTTTATGACAATGTACAAATATTCTATATTTATTTTGGATTGACCTGTTCCTATAATAATCCTGTTCTCAATAGATCATTCTACAAATATTGTTGTCTTGTGCAATCAGTTTTTTGCGGGGAAGGTTTTATTGTTCAGAAAAAATGTTGTGTGATTTTGCCTCAGGTAAGATGTGGTCTTGAAAAGAATAGTGTATGTTTCCCAGGACAATTGAATATATCTAAATTAACTAAGAGTTATTTTTATTCTTGCTACTTGTAGATCAGGGGCAGAGTGATCACTCGTCCATGTCAGTGCCTGTTCATTCTCAAGAAGAAACTACTGCTTTGTTAAAAAATTTGTTGCCGGTTGAAATGATTAACAAGGGACAGTGTAACAATGTAATGTCAGAAGTGCAGAATTCACCTTCTAAAAACAAAGGATCTGTTAAATCTTCAACTTCATCTCCAAGATCTTTCCTGCATGAAAATTTAACTCGAGATCAAGACCTATCCAAGAATGGTGGCAATGTTTTTGTTGAGAACACCCAACAGGAAGTGGATGTCGCTGAGAGCACTCAACAGGAAGTGGAAGCTGCTAAAATTGTGGAAGGTATGGAAATAATTGTCATCCCTGAAAGCTTTGAGGATGTATTATTTGAAGAACATCATGATTTAGGGAACACATTTGGCGAAGGTAAAATTGCAGATAAATCAGACAATTTCCAGGACAATAACGGAAGTTTGACAGAAAGCGAAAGCCATTTGAATAAGCTAACAAGCATAAAAAAACAGGAAAGGAAAAAGGAAATTGAAATACATACTAGTTTGAACCTAACCAGTGGTTATGTAGGTCAAAATGAATGTATGAGAACAGATATTGTCAATTTGTATCAAGATTCGGAATCAACTTTAAATGAAAGTCAGTCAACACTTTCAACAGTAGATGGAAGTTTGGATTGTGGAAAAGTAGTGAGGAAAAGTCGTAAAAAGTTACGTGCCAAAAAATTTAAGAGTCAAGATTGCCATCCTACATGTAATCAACCTGAAACACCATCTCTGATTGCAGAAACCCCTGCCTCTGTTAGCAGTGGTTTGGAGGCTAAAAGTACTGTCAGTGATACTTGTTCCACCTCACAAGAAAGTGTTTCAATTTTAATCCCTGTGGAAAATATTCATTGTGTGATGGGAGATAACTCTAAAACAGGTAATGATTTAAAGGGAGGATACTCTAATAACAAGATTTCAAGTGAAGAAAGTGTTTTGAATATTCATGAAAAACAAAAGAATGTTCCTTGCCATGGTGAAACTATTATGGATTCAAATAAAGAACTTAGTGACAGAGCAAGTTTAGATCCAGGTGTGGATGTCCTGTCAGGTAGGACTAGTCTGAAATTTACAAAAGCAACTTCAAAGTGTCATCTGCAGACGGCCAATAATTTAAGAGCATCACATGCCAAATGCAACAAAAATAAAAAGAATTCTTCCAAGAATTACAAATTGCAAAGTGATCCTCTGATTCAAAATTTAGGAAACACTTGTGAAATATATGTTGACTCAGATGTAGAATTTATTGGGTCAATGTCTGTTTCAATCAAAAATGAAATGCAGCCTATTATTTTATCTGGAAATGACTCCTTTGAAAACACTGAAAAACAACAGGTTGTTGGAAGCAAAATGGAAAGTGACATCGAGACGATTCAGGAAACCATGGAAACACAGAATAAACTCAAAAACAAGAACCATGAATTGGTTATACATACAATATCTAAAGAAAACAGAAAGTCTCAAAACTCTCAACAAAGTATAGATGGAGATCTAACACCAACTCTGGTCTCTCAGAAAACTTTGAAATTGAGAAACTCAGCTGAAAAGAAAAGGTTGTCTGCTGAAAGACAGTTTTTTGAGCAGACACAAGTAAATGATAAGAAGTCTGGAATAATCAATGAAAATATGAAAGTACAAGAAAATTGCTCTCCTGAAGATATATTTTTGATGGATTCTGAATTGCAGAGTAGTGGTTCATTATCCATGCCACAGAATCAAGAAGGATTGATGTGTTTGGACTTGGAGCCATCTGAAGAGGGCACATCAGTTCAATCTTGTGTAGGTGTTAGTCAAAATGCTCTTGAAGTTAAAAGTAACCAGTATACCATCAAAGTGAATGGAGCACAACAGAAAGATCTGCAAGTAGAAGGTACAACTATTGAACACACAAAAGATGAAAATCTGAAATACACTCAGGAGAACTCTTGTGTGGCAGTGATGACAAGCTTAAGAAAAAAACTTATAAAAGATTCTTCAGACACAGAACAAGACAGTAGTCCTGATAAAAAAGCAAAGAAAGGCATAGGTAAGAGGGCTGTAAGGGGACTGGCAAGGAAAAAGCATAGCCAGAAGACTCGTGCCCATACCCCAACCAGTGATGTTGAATACATCAATATTGGTAGGAACTCTGAAAAAATGTCTTCCAGCAGTCCAAATGCTTGTCCCACAGGTTTCACTAAAACACCATTGAACAACCAACAAGAGTCTTTAAAGGCAGCAAAAATTCCTCAGTCGAAAATATCGCCAACCTTTGCTTATTCTCCTCAAAAGTCCCAAAAGTCAAAACAAGTTAAACTAAAATTTAAGAAAACATCCTTGAATATGGCAGCTCCACAGGAATTACATGTAGGTCAGGAGTCAACAGAAAATGCACATTTTGATGAAGAAGACAGTGATTCAGATGTTGTCATGGTTACTATAAATAAGTTTGATAAACTGATAAAAGACAATATTGCTGATACAGAAATGTCAGACAACGATGAAACAGTGAAAGATCTTTATGATAAATCAAACATGTCTGATGATGTAACATTGATGGAGGAAACTGACATCGAAATGAACGAGAATGTGACTGAAATTGATGTGAACAAATTACCTATTAATGATTCATTTACAAATAAACAAAACGAATTGAATTGGGTAGAGCAGGATCAAGATCTAGATTCATGTATTTCCGGTTCTTTTCCTGCAAATGACATGGTACGAGAAAAATGTCAGGGGTCAACCTCTTTCAAATCATTTGAAAAGTTGCGACAGGAAAGAGGCAGATTGTTTTCAAAATCTCAAAAGAATTGTGAAGAGAACTTAAAAATAGACATCGCTGATGAGAGTGACCTGGATTTAGAGCCAAGTTCTCCATTACCAGACATGATTGGTAATGATACGACACTCACAAAAGAAGTAAGTAATGTAATAATAAAAACAGAATGCATTCAAGTGCATCAATCTCTGGTTTTACGAATAAATGTTCTCATTTAACTGTTTATATATAAATTGTTTTTGTTGGATGGATCCAGTACGACATGTTCATGTACTGTGGTACATGTATATGATGAACCAGTCTAATATAAATTTTGTTTGGGATAGACAAGTACATGTATTTAACCTTACTCTTTCTTGCCATGTTAGCAGAACTCATTGTTCTTTTTGTATTTGCTACCTTGATAATCAAATTTAACTTAAAATGGCTTTTTTAAGGTTCTAAGTGAATCTGAAAATGATGATGCTCTACTTATCAAATCGGGTCAGAATGTTTATGATTTGGACAGGGATGCTAAACATTCATATGACTTGAAGCATAGGTCTAAGAATTCCAGTAAAACAAATATTTGTCAGCAAAAACAAAATGGACAAATTGTGAACATTGAGGAAGTTCAAGATCAAGGTGAAAATTCTGATGATCATGAAGATGATGTTGTCAACGTGAGAAGGAAAAGAAGAAGAATAATTGATGATGACAGTGACTCTTCTGATGGTAATAGTTTTGTATATATAGGGTTATTGCGCAAATATTCTTGAATAATGTTCCCAGAAGAATGTCCTTATTACACAAGCTTGTTGGCTTTTGATGGAATTAAAATGGTAAATTAGTTGTGCCAAAATATATACATAGGATGCTTGAATTTTATAGTAGAAAAAAAATCATGTTCTTGTTAACCAAAATACTAAAAAATACTACATCTTGAAATTACCCTTGCAGACTGAACTAGTTTAGTTTTATACATGAAGCATGCTAATCTTAAAGTTTGCTGAATAAGAAAATGTCACAGATTATCTCATATTCCTAATGCACCATGAAGAAGAGTCAGTATTTATATTGCAAGGATATTTGTAATTTCTTTATTACTTTTCATATATGAACACAGTTTTTCCGTCCAGCACTTTTTGGTTACATCCCATAAATTCTTCAAATATTTTCATTCTTGTGTACACTTTATACAACTTTTGTTGTCTTTAGAAAGGTGAATATTTATTACATATTATTTATTTTAAAAAAATTAGTTTACTGAAGCAAGTGCCTAGAAATTAAGCTAAAACATGCTGTTTTTGGACGGAAAAAGGTTACCTTTTATAGTGGTGTTGAATTTCTGTTTCTACTACACCAATCAGAAGCCTTGGCATGCATTTGAATGTACGAGTATTCATATAGATGGTTATTCTTTGCATATCATACTTTGTAAATGTCAAACAAATCATAATAATTAAGAAATAAACAAATATTTTGAATGGTTGGTGACGTAACAGTTTGTGTCCCCATAGTTACGTCTTAAAAAAATTCACAAAACCTCGTTATTACCAAAAGGAGATAGTGCAGAACAGTTTATTTATAACCCGTAACGAGAACGCAAGTGCTTTGAAACGAATCGATGTCGCTTACGTAATTCATAAGATATTTAAATTGCATCGTAATATCGCAATATGATAATCGAGTCCACAGTGTTACGTCCCTAGATATAACATAAAAGGCAAAATTAAAAAACATCACACTTTATGTTGCCTCAAAATAAATCATGTTTGCTTCTAACAAACACGAAGACGGTAGAAAAGTATTTTGCATCACATGAGCGGCTTCATTTTCAATATGGCGGACAACCACAACGTGAAAGTTTAAGTCGATATCATGTTACGTCCCGTAAAGCGGAACAAAGCCATCCTTTTTTTATTTAAGTGAAACTCAAACAAAGAAACAACTTGATCGTATAATATTTTAAAGTCCATGCAATTTTTTCGTGGTGATTTCGCAACGTAAAACGAAAGAGGTTGAAGTAAACTTGGTCTTCAATTACACCACCCAATGTATCAGCATTGACTTACAGAGATTTTATGAATACCACGCAATATAGTAGACAGCGATTATTAAACAGAGGCAGACATGATGTAGAATTAGTTAAAGTATCTTTATTGGGCATTATTTGCAAAAAGTACAGTACATGAATGCCGAATTTCAATAATGGCTTCAAAGATGTAACATGGAAAGGAAAAAAATATAATTTTGTTGCGTGTCCATGTTACATCTAAATGAAAAAGTATAACACTCTTTAAAAGAAAGTAGTTTGCATGGATAGCAAGAGTACTTGTTTTGTAGGAATGTTCCGTGTTTGGAGATTTGCAAGTTTCCCCAGTTATAATTCTGTTATTTATAAAATTAGGTATTAAATTGTGTCCATGTTACAGCGTATGTAGCTTAAGTAAGTGTCCATTTTACATCTTGGGTTGTAACTGTGTGTTGACTTTGTCAAAAACAAAATCGTTTGACAGTTTTTATGGTAGGCTCTACATTTCCACAAGTCCTTACTTTTTAAAGTATATCCACAGGAAATGAATTTCATTTGGAAATAATGCAGTCAATGTATGCTGTAAGATGTAACTTGACACCATTTTTTGTGTCCATGTTACTCTTAATTAACCTTATGCAGTTGATATATTTTGTGTCATGTTACATCACTAAAGTTCAAGTACAAAATTACCATTTGTTATGTGGAAACTGTTAGATAATATACCACATTTAAGTTCACCCTTTTAAAGATTACAGCATTTTATAGCAGTAGTTAAAATAACTGTTTGGGATTTTTTTAAACATTACTTTTGTTATGTTCCGTCCAATGTTACATCCCAAAAGTAAAATTGTACTTATCTTCAAAACCACTTAATACTTTTTAGGCATTTTTGGAAACAAGTTTTAAAATGAATCAAGGTATGTTGTTCAATAGAAATGCACTTTAACAATTTATATTAATTTTTTTTTTAAAGTTGGACACCAAGCAATTGGTGATGTAACCAAAAAGTGCTGGACGGAAAAACCGTGCTCATATATGGTGTTGATATTTCTTCTAAGATTACAGTGTGTTAATGTTTTAGAATCAGATGCTAGTAGCTCAGGACGCCATCTTGATAACACTTCGTCTTCTGCTTTTTCAAGTCAGAGTGAACCAATCAATACCCAGGTAAGCACTCGTCTCCATAGTTACAAATCTATTAATGTCCTTGTAGCTTATTACTCTATTTATTTGATTGCTTGAATGGGCTTTAGTGCCCAGCAATTTTTAATCTTTATCATGAAATCCATTTGTTACTTACACAGACATCTATACATTTTTGTTAAATATCAATTGTATCAGTACTTCCCATGAAACAGGAAATAAAGCTTGGCAAAGCTTACCGAGTTGAGATGAGTTTGACACATCCAATGATTGGATTCCAATCAATGCGCCTTTAATCAGAATGTTGCTATGGTAACATAACAATTTTCTTGTTTAACATTCTTGTTTCGGGCACTCTGTTTGGATGTTGGGATGTTAAAAAATTGAGAGTCCATGTGAAAGTTGTTGGTTTACAGAAGAAATACTAGTAGGTACTTTCATGCATTTTGGGAAAGCCCCTGTGATCTTTGATTCGCGATAAAAAAAAAAATTGTCTAATTTTAAAAATTTTTCATAATTTAAAGACATAAAATTACTATTATTCATGGAATATCCCCTGCTCTTTCCCGAAAACGCATGTTATGAACATATTATTCTTTTCGTCCTGTTTATTTAAATTTTGTTAACATAAATTTGATATTTATCAGCAGTGTGGATCTATTATATTTGCATAGGTATGTTTACTGCATTTATAATATATTGTTATTTTCAGCAAAGAAATCAATTAGAAAGTGACTTGGAAAGAATGAGAAGAGAAATGAAGGAATTAGAAGCACAGCTGGCAGCTGGGTAAATTGTGTCAGTTAATCCCTGATCTTTTTTGGTCACATGTGATCTATAATACCCTCGCTAAGTGTTTGTCTAACTATTGGTCTGTATTTTGGATTGTTTTACTTAATTTTTTTCATTCATGTTCATTTTGAGTTCTTGTTTGAGGTTTCATGCCATTTAAAGCTTTTTTTCTGCTATATCACAAGATCTAGAATTTGTTTCAGAAGAAAGGCCAAGTACCTGTTGAGAACATCCTGACCGTCAGCAGCAAAACTGACCATCCTTGTTTATGTTGACAATTAAGTTTGTGTGTAACATAAATTGCGCATTCTTTGACAGTTAAGGGCACATATTCCGAGGCTCCGTTAGGGTACTCACAGAAGTTGGCTATCATGGTACAGGTTACAGATGCAACAAATGGCAATAAACCAAACCTCATGAAAACAGTCTTGTTATTGCTTCATTTAATTATTTTTATATATTTGCTTATTTCCATTTTGCATAGATCATCCACTCATAAAGAGGATGAAAAGGAAACAGATGAAGAACCTGTTTCTCCTAATGGTGATGTGATACAGGAATTCCAGTCGGATGAAGAATTGTTTGTTAGCCCGCGTCCACCGTCCCCACCCCCTATGTCACCCCAACAGATTGACCTAGCAACAGTAGAAACTGATTTCATGTCTGAATTTAGGAAGCATGACTTAGAACTTTCGCCAAATCATTCAAGCTCCAATTTTGGCAAGGAACCAGTCCAGTTTGACAATGACAAGGCAGTATCTGCAAGTAAACATGAATTCGGACTGGAAAGATCCACACTAATAAACACCGTAAATAATGTGGAGAAAAATGTGTCAAAAATTGAAGCAAAGACTGAAATCCTAAACAAACCTAACCCCATATCTCATCTATGTAAAGTGCAGGCACCAAAATTGATGTATTCACCTTTAATCAGGGGTGACAACTCACCTATTTCATCACCATTGTCAAGGAAAGGAAGTAATGTGTTATCTCCCTTGGTGTCAAATTCCGTTGAGGCCCAAAAGTCACAGAAATGTTTTGTTTCTACTGGACTTGTAGTCCCTCAAATGGTAGGTTAATTTGATAATTTTAGAAATATCGACATGAATTTCAGCTGCTTTGAAAATGCTTATGTGACTTTATTCCTCGACAAATTCAAACCAAATTAATATATACACTCGAACTTCAAAGGCTTGAACTCAAAGGGGCCGATAAAAATTATTCGAGAAATCGGGAGTTCGAGAAACTGGGGCTAGTGATGTCCAGAAATGGTTCATGAACGAACCAGAATCGATATCAGTTTATATATTTCAATTAATTTCCTGTCACATTAGATTAATAAAATTGTGTTTATTCATTGCATTTCATATATAAATCTTATTTTTAAGTACGTATTTATGTTTTTGTTAAAATAAAAAATGTTTACTGTTATTTTTCTTTTTTAATTTTGTGCACAAGTATTGATAAGTATTATTGCATTACGTAATTGTGTCAAAGACCTCAATTTGGATTAGCAATTTATTGGCGCATTTTTTAATTAATTAAAACCTATTTCAACAAAGGCATACATAAATACAAATTGATGACAGTTAGCTTAATTATTAGGGATATATCATTAAAGATCAAGCTTGGCATTTTGCAGGTATGGCTTCGATCTTTACACCTTTTACAACCAATTAGTCATGCAAGCTGTCAATAATTTTAGTTCAAGTTATTAATGGTTTTTTTCAATGGATTTTTAGTATTGGGACTGCTTATGTAGATCGAGTTTTCGTGAAATCGGTGTTCGAGAAATCAAAACAATTTTAACATTGCTTATATAGTGGACTTTGATAGGTTCGAGAAATCCCGGGGGCTCGAGCGATCCGAGTTCGCGCTACTGAAGTTCGACTGTAAGTGGTTATATCAAATTAAAGGTAAAGATATATTCAAACATCTGAATTTTATGTATCAAATTTTTAGGAGTTATTCCGCTTGGAGATGGATTAAAAAAAGAACTTGCGCATGTGCTTTTATCTGTATTAGTCCTTGTAATTATTATATTTCACATATTTCAGAAAGAACTGCAGAAGCTAGCTGTACTCAATCAGTGTAAATTTCTTACTAAGTTCAGCAAAGAGGTCACACATGTGATTGTCAAGACAGGTACATATAACTCTACACCCAATTACCCCCCCCCTCCCCCCACTTTCCTTTCTGTAATAAAAACTGTACCCTTTGTAAAGCTGAAAAATTATTAAATGTGGTACAAAACATTGAACTAACTCAAAATTCCATTCATGAGATCTTATCTTTACTTGGTTCATACTGGAAATGATTCTGTTATTTTGCTAATTCCTCAGTATACTGATTGTATCCTGTCCTGGAATACAATTATAAAATATGACACTATGTAATAATGTGTCTGTTTTTGATTTGCCAAAATCTTACATCCGGGACTGCTAAGTTTTTGAATTGTATGTATACTTCTGTGACATTGTATTGTTTGAATGGCCCAGGTAGTTTTAGTATGAAAAGTTTTTTCTGAGACATGTGGAATATTATATTGCACATGCTTGTGACATCCTTTGAGAGAATAATATTCAACAATATTTCTGCAGTAATTTTATCTGAAATCATCTAAAGCAAATATTTTGTAATTTTTTTTTCATCATTTAAATCATATACAACATATTACATCTTTTAAACAATTCAATATTGTTTGTCTGATCCATGTATTTGTAAAACTTTCAAAGCATGGGAGACAGAAAGAACAAACCTTTTTACTAAAGTGTGACCTGTCACATCTTCATTATTCAAAAAAAGAAATATTTAAAACCTAATATCAAATGCACAACTGTACTCGACTCCAATCTTAATTGACAAGGATTGCCAGTTTTCCTACAGCAGGTCAGGGGTTTTCTCCGGGTACTCCGGCTTCCTCCCCTAATAAAAACTGGATGCCATGATATAGCTGAAAAACTGCTGAAAGTGGCATTAAACATTATTCAAACAAACAAACAACTGACTATACTGTCATTTATTGATGAAGATTGCTAGTGTAAAATGTCATAAGTTATCTCCCATTAATTGTATGTGCATTAAGTAAGTTCCCTTTAGTAAGACACTCTTTTGAAAGAACAGTCCAGTTATAGATAAATAGTAATAATGTAACAACCAAGTCAAACAGTCATATGCAGACTCTAAATAAAAATTACTTAACTTTTGTCACTTTTCCAAATATAACACTGAACATCCTTCCGGTCATTTCTATTTCATTTTTTTTTTTTTTTTTTGTGATTGACATAATCACAGCCCTAGCAATAATGTCAACAAGTTTATTTAGCTATCATATTGTGGCTTCTGAGAAAATTTTTCAATTTGGCAGAGATAACAATAAATAAAAAGGAGCTACATTATTGAGGCTACAAGTCAACCATGCAACTAAAAATTTATTATCAGATAAATAAGTGATTTGTCCCAATTTCAACAGCCTTGGAAAGAGAATAACTGTAAATACAAATTGGTTTTTATTTAATTGGATTGTTTTATCACGAACATTTATTTCAGATTTGAGTCAAATGTTCCTATATCCTAATCTCGTTAGTTATGTCAGCACTATGGTTGAAATTTTCAATTTTGATGCATCTTTTATGAAGCTGTGCTAATGTATTGTCACCAAAAAAAGCTGCCATGTTTAAGACAATGTGCCGCTCTTTACGTCAGATATCCTCCCTACTAGAACAGCAGCTACATAAAGCACATACAGGATTACGATTTCAAACAGTTAAATAAAAAAAACAACTTTCTGGGAGAGGGAGCCGTAAAATTTTTAATATATTATTTTTCTATTTCGATAAAATATGTGTGGTTGGTTCCATCGAACAAGAAACTGATTTGGTATGGCCCAAAAAGAGAATGTTTCAGCAGTTTTTTGTTCCACTTTTCAGATCCTATCGGCAGTCGTGTATGTGACAGAACATTAAAGTTTTTCCAGGGCATTTCTCAGAAGTGCTGGATACTAGACTACAAATGGGTCAAAGACTCCAGAGAAGCCGGTCATCTGTTACCTGAGGTAAGGAAATGTATGATTACTCCTTGAGAAAGTTAAATTAATTTAAAGAGAATTTTATTATGATAATTAATTTGCCTCAGGATGAACCCAGTTTGACTTTTGCAACTTCTATATCAGTAGAGCCATTCTGTTAAACAGCCTATGAGTATGAGGGGACTTTTTTATTTTGTCCTGGGTTGTGGTTTATAAATGGTCATAAGGAAAACAAACATAGCTTTGTATCCATTTTTTAAAGTCCTTCCTACTCAGTGTTATGCCTATTGTTTAATACCTTTGTTTAATACTAGAGGCGTAGCATCGCATTTGATATTGGTATTGCTGAATGCTAAACGATCCCGTCCACCTCACAGAGGTGGTTTTATGGCAGTGGGTTTGGGGGCCGCTTAAGGCCCCCAGAAGCTCTGGGGGTAAATGGTGCAAAATCCTGCATTCTGGCGATTTCCTAGCACTTAATCTGAGGTCTTAAAAGATGGGTTTCGTGAGCAATATTTTATTTGTAACATTTGAAAATACTAGTATATACATTTATGCATGATATATGCCAGGGATATATGCCAACTAGATTTTGTACGAAACTGGATTTTAGGGCGTATTCAACCAGTCTGAATATTTCAATAAGCGGGTAAACAGGGTTCCTAGAGAATATAAATGGTAAATTTACTATGCACATACATTTAATGCAGAAAAAGTACAAAGAATAACAAATGGAACAAGGACTTGTGAAAGCTCGTCAACTGTGAAAGTACTATGACATTCTGATCTGACAGAAAAGTCATATGCAAAATTTAGAGTTTGAACATCTTCTCGTTTGTTATTGTCAATTGCATGTTTCAGTTAGCAAAAATACTCCATCGACATGCTGCTGTTGTTGGATTATATTTAGCATTTTGGAAAACCCATTCAATGTCATGATATCTCTTGAAGACAATGCACTATGATAACGCTTCATTGCGTTTAAAAGATCGAGATTCAATTTCAACTGATGATGAAAATGCACCAACTGAACCTGATTTGAAGGCATTAAAGTAAACAAAATCTGGAAATAATTTCTAAATTATTTGAGATGAGAGGAGAGTCAAAAGACACCAATAAAAATAGAAAAATATGAACATTTTTTTTTTTATTTCTGAAAATTATTGGTACGGCATGCCGTACCTGCAAAAGTTATTGGTACTGCGCAAGCTGTACCTGCCGTACCGGCTGCTACGCCTATGAATACATATGACTTGTATGCTTATACCTTTCTGTTGTGCCAGAAAATGTATTTCTTTTAATAATTTTCAAATATTAAGTTGTTCTACATATTCAGGGCTTGTATTGGATGGCGACTAGGCGGAAGAAGTCGGCTTATCATGGTCCCAATTTGCCTTCGATCATCTTCATTTTGTACAATCACCTTATGTCGCCTTTCAAATTTTATTCCTATTTTGGTAAGAAATCTTCGTATTTTTGATGCCATGTCATGTTTATTATTTTTATGCGCCACAGTGTTAAGTTGGTACCCGTTTCACTGTTATTTTGCATAAAAGCGTAGCTTGATAATACGACTGGCAACCAGTTCAGAGCAAAATAACATTTCCGAAGCGGATATGAATTTGGTGCCAGAGATTGTAAATGTGATGCTGATAGTGTTGAAATGAGTATTGCAATGATAGAAACATAATAAAAAATAGTATTTTGGCAGTTACTTTAAAACAAATTTAAGTTAAATATGTTTAACTACTTGTACTTATAGTACTTCATTTATAAATCAATCAATTTGTGTACCAATGACAAAGAAACATGTATTTTAATGAACAGTTTTGTGACAGTTGATTCTTTTTTGTTTTTATTGTTGAACCCTGATATTTAATATAAATATATTAATCAAGTTTTGATCATCGTAAATAAGTTTTTATTATTGTTTCAGGTTGAATATGAAATAAAAGGCGATACTGTGACAGAAGACTTTCACTACGGACCTCGAAGAGCTAGACTTAATTCCTCCAGGCCATTATTTGAACACATACAGTTCGTTGTCATTGGTAACAGTACAGGATTACAAATAGGTAATGATTGAAATTTGGGGGAAGGTTTGACCCAAGGTACTTTGATACATGTCCGTGGCTGTTGTTACGTAATATGTTTGCAATATGTATGTATTTATTGTAGTTTTCTTGTTTGCCACTGGTATAACATATTTATTTCAGTGCGTTTATTTCATAACAGTAATAGCACAAAGTAGAAATCGAATGCTATTCTCTTCAGAAAACTGCAGAGAATATAACATTTTATAAATGGGAACTCCTACAGGTGATAGCAAAAAAAGTTGACTTACCTACAAATACTCACATTTAAATGTTAATGTTTATATTTCATGTACAAAATCAACACTTGAGGTTGCGGATTCGAGTCTCACTGTGGGCAGGGTGCACACCACTCCAATCTTAATTGACAAGGATTGCTCGTTTTCCTTCTGCAAGTCAGTGGTTTATTCTGTGTACTCTGGCTCCTCCCCCCAATAAAAAACTGGATGCTATAATATAGCTGAGAAATTGCTAAAAGTGGCTTTAAACACCTTTCAAACAAACGTATAAACAAAAACACAACATTGTTTTTGAGAAGCATTCTGACATATAACATTTTATTTACTAGGATTATTTGTTAATCAGTATTTCATTGGTTATAATCACATTCGTTGCAATTCTGTCATATAGTGTTATTAAATGGGTGTTTTCATATTTGACCTGTATTATGTCCAAGTGAAGCTGTATTGGGTCGAGAATAGCTGTATTAGCCCGAGGCAACGCCGATGGCTAATATAGTTATTCGAGGCCCAATACCGCTTCCCGAGGACATAATACATGTCGAATATGAAAACACCTATTAAATGACACTTTTATTAACCAGTTGAGTAAATTTTAGTACCATTTTATCATTGACTAATATAGTTATATTTGTCCAAATTCGGCTTCTCATGGACATAATAAAAGATTAATATGAAAAATCCTTACTACGAAAATGTGAAATGTAATTTTTACCTTGAAAATTCTGCTGTAATTTACGTAATGCAAACAAATGTGTTTTTTTAAATGGTATTTATATATAAATTACCGGATGTGACATTCCTGTATTGGCCCTGTTTTTCTGTATTGAGCCTGTTTTTTTCCATATTGAGCCAGTTTTTTCCGTATTGGCCCTGTTTTTCTGTATTGAGCCTGTTTTTTCTGTATTGGGCCTGTTTTTTCTGTATTGGCCCTGTTTTTTCTGTATTGGGCTTGTTTACTAGATCCATATTATATGGACAATTTCACATGTATTTTACACAACTGGTTAATAAATTATAATATTGTTCTGAACATACTTCATATTGGCTTATACTTTTGCTTTCCTGATTAAAATAGGTATTGACTCACTTTAGTTTTCCATTTTAAGAATCAGTATTGACCAGTTTAATTTTCCATTTTGAAGAATCAGTATCCACCAGTATAATTTTCCATCTTAAGAAATCGGCATCAACCAGTCAGTATCAATTTTAACCAATAAAAATTTGTTATGTAATAAAACAATAACATTCAGTCAATATTGCTTTCTTTGGTCCATTAAACCTAACATTTACTTAACACAATACTATTATAGCATATTAAGGTTAAAACTGATTATAAAATTTAAAAAAACAAAGTACGCCAATGTGTACAGTATGCTGTATTGACTAGTGAATATGACCTTTTGAACTGGCTAGTCAGAAAAGGTCCAATTCCATTAAGATTTCCAATCCCATATTTGACTAGGTTTGGATCTATATTGGACAATTCAATATTACATATTGGACGGGTTAGTCAACAAAAGTATTATTGTGTAAAGTTTTCCATACGGGCCGAGTTGTTAGTCCTTGGCTAGGCAATATGACTAGCCTTTATTTACTCTATTTATAACTTAGACAATATGGAAAACTATATGTACGTAATAATTCTATAGCCTCATGGGATACAAATTCCTATTAATTTAATGTGTAATACAAAGACTAGAATTGCACAACAGAATATAAATTTACTCTAACATCCTCTTGCATTATTAACTGAAGATGTAAGATATCTCAGAAATTACTGAAAGTGGCCTTAGACCCCATTAAAACAAACAAGCAAAAAAAAAATACAAATACATAGCTTTGTTGTATCATAGAATACAAATAAACAATGGCATATTATAGATTATAAATAGACAATTTTGTATCATAGAATACAAATAAGCAATGTTGTATCATAGAATACAAATAAGCAATGTTGTATCATAGAATACAAATAGACAATGTTGTTTTTTGTAGAATACAAATAAACAATTTTATATCATGTTGTATGCCAAAATAAAAATAAATCATGTATTATTGAATAAATATTTACAAACTCAGTTCTAATGAATGCCTCATTTTGTCATATTTTCAGATGATTTAAAAATTTTACTACAAACGTGTGGAGGATGTGTTAAGTCTGACATTGAGGACATTACAGACCGCAGTGATGCTATCGTGGTCACATGTTCTGATTATGACAATGAAACAGAGGATGAGGATGTCCCACCTCCTGAAGAATTACATAAATTTAATGGTAGCAAATCTATTTTGGTTAACTGCTTAATATATTTTTCTTTTTTAATTCTGTTCATCCATCCAAATTTGGTTTTTTCGGATGTTAATTCAAAAAGCTTGCATCCTATTTCAATGAAACTACGGTATATTGTTACTTATCAAGTTGGTAAGAAGCCTATTGATGCTGGAAAAATTCTGCCAAAGGTCATGGTCATAGTAGACAAAAAATGTTGGAAATTTAAAAAAAAAAAAGATATATCTGGACAATAACTCAAACTTTGCATTTGATTTCAATGAAACTTTTACTCAGAGTAATTGCATGAGCAACACTACTTAAAGTAAACCTCAATTAAAACTGATGGTAAATGCTTGTGCTCCATTTGTACTTTGGATTGTAAACGGTTTTAGGTCATACAGACACCTATTATATTATTCATAGACGTCTAAAATATAAATGTTTAATTCTAGAAAATATCAACTTTATTTGTACAACCTTTGGTAACTGGAAGAAAACAAAATCTTTTATCATTGTTATTTAAGTACATATAAAAGTGATATTTTCTGAGGGACCTCAGTCGACGAGTGGTTAATGTAGTTACTCTACTATTGATCAGGTACCTGTCAACACCGAGGTTGGGGTATGAATCTTACAGCAGGCAGGGTGTGCCCAGCTACAATCCTAATTGACAAGGCTTGCCAGTTTTCCTACTGAAGGTTGTGTTTTTTCTGTGTACTGCATCTTCCTACCCCAATGAAAACTTAAAGCTACGATAAAGCTGAGAAATTGCTGAAATGGCATTAAACAGCATTCAAACAAACAAATAAGATATTTTGTGACTATGAACATATATACTGTACTTATTCTTTAGTGTTCATTATTAAGTGTGTTTGAGCTTGTTTGGAGTTTTAAAAATTATGTTTTGTTACAGAATTTTACAGTCGCCATAGTATTATATCAGTTTCTCGAGAATGGGTGTTGGACAGTTTGACAGTGTACAAGCTTCAGCCAATTGTAGACTACATACTGACACCAGGGAACATCGACAAAAACAACATTCCAAACTTTTGTAAATGAAATATGCATAACATTATTTTATTGTGAACTGCATACCTAAGACTATGTATGGGTATAGTTTTCTAAAGAAAATGAAAGAAAAGTGATTTCTTCTGTTAATTAAATTTTGTTGCAAAGTGATAAAACTTTTAATTATTTAATAATTGTCCGTGTAGTTTATTGAAATGGATTTATAATTGATTGGTTATTATTGGCTTTATTTAATGGTAGCCTTACTTTGCTAGATTTAATGGATTATAATTTTATTTGTTAGAGTGATCTGTTATATTGTTATCAGTTACATTTTTTTTGTCTGTATAATTTAAACTGGTTACCAGGTGCCAGTCCATTTCAGTAACAGTTTATGTTGCTTGACAGACAATTACCACATAATATGGTTTGTTGACATCTATATATAATTTACTTACTGTTAATGTGTCACATGTAATTATGTCATAATATATAATAAATATTATAATGCTGTATTGGATTACCTTAAGGAATAAGAAAAATAGCAAGACTGACTGAACAACAAGAGCCGAAAGTCAAGGGACAATAACAAATCCGGATATAGACAAACATATACAACGCAAAACAAAAACAGAAAGTGAGTTACCCAAACCCAATAAAAACCGTGGGTGCACTCTGAAGCTCCAGAAGAGTAAGCAGTGCCTGTCGCTTATTAGACACCCGTCCAGTAGCTCATTGTCATGTCTAGGAAAAAGTCAAATCCAGGAATAGTAAAGACTACCTATGACTCGGCGAAATGTCCTATTGTATCTGAGATCGATTTACTATTAAGATCAATTAGGACATGGTGTCAACGAACTAATGGGGATAAACTCCATTTTCACAGAGGGTGGGCCTTTACATTTTATTTGACCTCTCTCTCGCTCAGTTTAAATAATAAAATATAAAGGCTTACCCTATGTATACATGAGTACAACACAAGTTTTTTCTATTCCAATAGGACAAAAATGCCCCTTTTCTGCTTTTGTTCGGCCTAGATACACATCATTGTTTTGACTGTTCCATATTATTCCACCGTACCATGGGAATGTTAAAATAAAGAGTCTCCTTTTAAGGTGTTGTATGAGGAAACCATTTTAAGATATTACAATGTTTATTTATAGTCATTTAACAATTTTTCAACACAACAAAAACTAAACACCGTCATGTATAATTTTAAATGTATTAAATAGAAAAACTCTGTACATCACTTTATAACAGCCTTGTGGATTAGCGAGAATTTGCAGGGATTTTCATGCTTTTATTTTGGGGCCCCATTCCTACAGCAATAACAATTATTTCCCAGTTATATAAGTGAAAATTCCCAAATCAGAAGGTTTTGTAATCCCCATTTGGAAAAAAAATCAATCATGCAAAGCTGAAATGTTACACAGACAACTTTGCGAACTTTATAATAACTGTTCCAGGTATCTTTTAATCATAACTGTAACCAGCTTAATATTAGAGCTTGCTTGTTTTATAACAATATGTGTATTTCAGCAGGATATAAAAAAATGATTTTGTAATTCACTGAATTTTGTCTAACAAAATACTTGTATCCCCCAGTTTAAAAATTTATTTATGTTTATGATGTCTTTTACCAATATTATGGGCTGGTTTTTGGTTTAAATAGCAATATTTTAATTTCGTTTAAATACTCAATACAGAGCAAAGTTGGTTATTTCGTATAACCTAACTTGGTTTTTCAGCACGTGACTGATTGTGACGTCATAATAAGATGTATTGATGACGTTGACTATACATGAATTCTTCCGCAAACAACAAGTGTGGACACTAAAATTGTGAATTGCAAATATTATTTGATTACTTGTAAAATATTGTTCTTGTTACTTCATTTTTACTATGGAATTAAAAATATAAGGTTTGTTTTCAATTGTTGGTTAGATTATTGGATATAAACGACTTTGGATCGATTTACGCTGCAACATAAACCGCTTCGCGGTTTATTCAGCGTAAATCGACCCAAAGTCGTTTATATCCAATAATCTAACCAACAATTGAAAACAATCCTTAAATAAACGACTTTGGATCGATTTACGCTGCAACATAAACCACTTCACGGTTTATTCAGCGTAAATCGACCCAAAGTCGTTTATATCCAATAATCTAACCAACAATTGAAAACAATCCTTAATTGTCTAGGAAAAAAAAAAGTTGGAGGAATACATTTGGAATGAAGCCTGACCCTGCAACAACATTCCGAATGTCCTTGCGCCACGCTAACACGACAGAACAGGAAAGATGGCACATTGTAACTTTGTATTTAAGTTATTAAATTTTGACTCGGAGCCATAATGAATAGAATTGAGTCTTCTTGCCACCCTTGACCCATCCATTATTGGCATTGCTGAACCTTTCTACCGACCCTTGTTATCGGCATACAAATTATAGGTTTAACTTAAAGCCAATTTTAGAGTTTAGTATATCTGATGAGTTATACTCCTGTCATTTATTAAAACTCCAGAAACAATCAAGAGTGAGAGTGAAGGCATCCTCACAAGTCAGGGTTTCTGTGTCCACAAAAACCTGACAAACTTGGGTAGGAAATTTCCGAGCTAGAAGTCACTATTTTGATTAGGGGATATCCTGATGTCGATTGTAAATAAACATATATGTCCAGAAATGTGTCCTAAATTTGACATATCCACATTTGTAACCCTGATATAGGCTTGGTTACATACAGTTACATTGGTAACATTCATTCTTTATATTTATTTTAAGTACTTTTTTCAAAACAGGCTTCTTTTTCAGGTTCAGTTACATGGTTACATGGGTAACTCTTTGGTAATGCAAGGTTACACATAAAATTAGAAATTTTAAAATAATCAGGTTACATTGGTTACAATGGTTACATTGGTAACATTCATTCTTTATATTTATTTTAAGTACTTTTTTCAAAACAGGCTTCATTTTCAGGTCCAGTTACATGGTTACATTGGTAACTCTTTGGTAACACATAAAATTAGGGGGGGGGGGTCCATAACAGGTTAATAATTTACCCAAAACAGTTAACAACAATGTCAATTTTTAAGAAAACAGATAACAGCTAATGGTTGAAAAACAGTTAACAGTTAGTTTATTTTCTAAATAAAAACAGTTAACAGTCGTGTAAAAATGCCCAAAACACAGAAAAGATCTTGCCCCTCTTATTAAAGGTAACCAACAGTGCAATTTGTAACACCATGTAAATAGAGCCAATCGGGGGAAATGTGTTGCTTGTTTCAAATGCGACATGAAGCAATATTTTTCCCAGGTTGTAGGTTCAGCATTTTCCAAGCCCGATCAAGTCCATGGCAGTCGTAGGTTTAATGAAACATGGTGAAGTCCGATTTTTCCCAAGGGTAAGAAATTCCAGCTCCATGTGTGGCAACCGTCGTGTTACTGAATGAATTAGTCATAAAACATGACATAATTCAATGTTTTAATTTACTACTTCTTATAACAAAACAACGTTTTCAGTACACCAACGTGAGCATCATTGTATCTCGAAGAAACCGAGAAAAAAAGTTGTTCTTGCATACTATAAAAATAATTAACAATAAAGCATTGGTCAATCGGACACGCATGATCTTCTGCAGCTATTTTTTATTTTGAAGTTTATCTGCCTTAAGATACCATTAATTTGTTATATATATATATATATATATATATATATATATATATATATATATATATATATATGTTTTCGTGTCGCTGCTCTTGAATATACTGCTTATCAATCAATCAATCAATCAATCATGAAAATTGTAATGCAGTTACATCTTATATCAATATAAATTTATACTGTCATTACCGCTCTCATATAATTCAACATTTTTTAAGGCGAGACAGTGAGTGTATAATAGTTTTCTTGGACCTTCAGTATACTAGAATACTGGAGCTAAATACAGATATTCCAGTATATTGAATGATCAAGCAAAAAATACTGGAGCTAAATACAGGTAAAATTATAAATTTGTAAAATTGTTCTCGTCCTGAATATAGCTGAAATATTGCTTGCTGGACGTAACTCTGTTATCGAATAAGAATAATTCAGAGATATTCGCAACTGAAGTACATGAAAATTGTAATGCAGTTACATCATTTTAATGTTCTTCGTCAGACCAACGACCCATGGGGGGGGGGGGGGGGGGGGGGGTAAATTGGTATATATAGGGTAATACGGATATGCGGCCAGGAAGGGTCACCTTTTTACATGTAGCTCCACATAATATATGAAACGGTAGTTTTTTTTCATTGAAAAATCATTGGGAAGTTGTAAATTATCTAAATATATCCATGCCTCTATTCTTATCTTAAGCCCATGTAAACCTAAACCATGGTAATTTGACAAACAAAGTGTGCCATTCACTTGATCATTGTTGTAGTGAATGGACTCTTTTGTCAATGGGGATGTCATCCTCCCAAGTCAGGGGTTCTGAGTCCGCGTTCGCTCCATCATCATGATGATGCAGACTCAAAACCCCTGACTTGGGAATATGTGGGGATGTGCAATAATAAAATATATGAATAAGTCTGATTTAATAATTCAATATATGATTAGCTCCCGTTTCATAATGTACGAATTAATGAATAATGTGGGTTTTCAAATCTCCGCGTCCGCAGACCGTAAACCCCCCCCCCCCCCCGGTGGACCAACTATTTTCTTATATGTGTGTATAAATTTGCGGGAGAGAGGGTGAGGTCTTCGTGTGTTGTCCGTAAGAATAATTTTTATTAACATATATCATAAATCATAATGTAAAAGGAAAAGATTATAATTGGAACAAAGTTATTTTTTTTTAAATTAACCACCTGATTTTTATGTTTTCAAAATTGACTTCACAGTTGAACGTCGATTGTGACAACACTTAATCAGATGAGCCAGAACCATTATATACTATGTCCCTGGACAATATAATGAGCATAACATTTATTAAATATGGCATCTTAAAAATGAAAATAAATACAGCTTCAATGCGCTCCGTAAAATCAAAATGGTATTTATAGCACAACAGGAAGTTTATTTACATGTGCAGCACTATTACAAAAATGGCGTTGTCTAAGCCAGTGGAGGGTAAGATTGATATCTCAAAGTTTAACTGTCCGATTTGCTCAGAAACTTTGAAATCCCCCAAAATATTGCCGTGTTTACATACGTTTTGTGAACAATGTATTCACGAATTCATTTTGTCTATTGGACGCAAAACTGAACTAAAAATATCCGGCGAGTTCAACTGCCCCGTTTGTAGAACAGTAGTGAAGCCGTTAAACGGACACGAAGAAATCGCCAAATGGTCAGCTAAACTTAATAATAATGTATTGATAGCTACAATAATTGAAATATGGAAAGGGGACAGCCAGCAGGAATGTCATGCATGTAAAAGACATGAACAAAAGAACGTAGCAAAGTTTTGGTGCAAAGAATGTGATGAAGCTTTTTGCGAAAAATGCAACAGTATGCATAACTGGATGAAACTGTTGAGTACGCATGATGTGGTCCGTATCATTGATATAGGTTCAGATACAGGGGGTTTTGATTTGAAGGCGATTGTAGATAATTGCACTAAACATCCGTCGAAAATGGTAGAAGCGTTCTGTTTCGAACACAATGAACTGTGTTGTTTAGTTTGCCTGACGTCAGATCATAGAGGATGTGAAAATGTAAAAGCCATCGAGCAAATTCTAGATTATGCAACTTTTGACGAAAAATACCAACAGTCGTTAGTCGAAATGAAAGCTGCTGCAAATACGTTTCTGAATTCGAAAGAGAAACAAGCGGAAGCAACCAGATTTGAGGTGGAAAACTTGGAAGAAGAAGTGGCAAAATTTGTAGAACAGCTGAAGTGTAAAATCGATAGTTTGTTTGAATCGTTTACCAAACAGATTCATATATTCCGCGACGAACAAACAACTAAGATGAACGTCCGAATTCGTTTAGTCACGCAGTTTATTCAAAGCTTAGAACATTGGATTAACGTAACAAAAGTAGTTAAAGAATCAGGGAGCCAAACGAAACTTTTCATTCACATGGAGACTATGAAGCAGCAGCTGGCAGCAAGCGTCAATGAATTGGTAGGAACCACAGAAAACGACACTTTAGTTAATCTTAAATTCGTGAAAAATTCGATAATAGTGCCAGATGAAGCACACGAGATCGGAAAATTTCAAATTGAAGAAGAAAGTCTAGTTGACCAAACAAGTGACATTTTAAAGCTCTGTAGAACTTTAGGGATAATCCGTTCTCCAACATTTGAAGAAATTAACGTTTGTCATGTGAGCAGTTTCCACATTCCTGGATCAAATTTAAAATGTGGTGTTTGTATTGATGACAAATACATGATCGTGGGCCACGCTGCATCATCAGGAAAAAGATTATATTTACTGCATAAAGACACGGGATCTGTTCTGGATATAATTACGTGCACGGGCGATGTCAAACGTTTGTGTTACGACACGAAGCAGAAGTGCGTATTCATATCTTGTTACAGCTGTGAACTGTTTAAAGCATTTAGAACAGAAGAAGGCATTCAAGCGCCAATAAAATTGTCTTTTAACAAAGATTATGTTGGGGCTTTGTGCAAGCATAATGACGAATTGTTGGTAATAACGAACGGAGCAATTAAGAAATGTTCTGCTGCTGAAAACCCGTCCAGTTCTAAACAAATGACTACATGTTTTGAAACTAATACCAAAAGTGGTTTAAATGGCATGTGCATTAAAGATGAGAAAATACTTTACACCACAGTAGACAATGAAATTAAATGTGCAACGCTGTCAGGTAAAAATATATTTTGCTACAAAAGCGAGAGCATAAAGAGTCCAGAATGCATTGTGGTTCATCCTTCTGGATTGACATTTGTTGTAGACTCAAATGTTGCATCGTTGCATGTTCTATCCACCAACGGTAAAAAACACAGGACACTCTTGGTAAAGTTCGACAAGATAAGTAAACCGAAAGATATCTGGTTGAATCTTTACAAAAATATATTATATATCGCTGGGCAAGAGTACGTGGAGTTGTATAGAATAAAATAGGAAACTAAAAACTGGAAATGAAATTGTGTTGACAAATCCGACATCAAAGGATGAATAGTGAATGTATTAACAGATTTGAGTATATCACGGTGTTTGTGACATAAATGTGTTTACAAATTTCAATGGGCAATTTCATGTTTATGTGTGGTTGTAAAAACTTAACTAGTCCTGTTAATAAAATTTGCGTAACATGTATATCAGACAGGTTCGTCTTTGTGTTATGGTACATGCGATTACTGATCTGCTCTTACTGCTGTTTCACCAACGAAACTGTTATTTATTTATTTATTTATTCATTTATTGCAAGCTGTATATTTCAACTATATGGTTTCTAGTTAAAAAATGTTACAATGTCCAATTGCCAATTTTGTTGGCCATCAGAACATTTGGATGTTTAAGTGGAAACAAAGAATTTATATTTTAGCGTTACGGGTTACTCCTTTCCAACATCTTTAAATGAGGTCTTTAACATAGCAAACACATCAACAATCTGGGCCATGGCCAGCCTTAGGTATTGTAACATGACAAGCGAAAAATATTTTCCACACTTTTTCATCGAGAGGACATTCCATATGCGCATAATTAAAAGGCCGATAAACAAATACAGCAGCGTATTCGTGACCAGTTAAAGCAAAAGGTATAAAGGTTTGTCTATTTATTTCCACAAACAAGTGTCGTTGCGCACAAACTAACACAAATTTAAACTTGTATAAACCCATCTCTTTATATACTATGTTTATTATCGTAGTATTGAAATGACGACATAGTCATAATAGTGTCACGTTTCAACGAAAATTTCGTCTAGCTATAGTTGAGGTGCGTTCACAAGGTACGTTTACGTTATTTCCATTCGATTTTTATTGCAGACTCAATTTTGTATCGTGTGAATAAAAAAGTAAAACAATAATTGATATACCGATCTAACAATCATATCCTGTAAAGTTAAAACGGCAGTCCAGACGATCTTTCTTACAAATTCTTGAACAGTTTATGAGTTAATTTACAAATTTTTTTTTAAAACCTGGGAAATCCGAAGTTATGTACTATACAAGCTATAGGGTCGTTTGACTAACAACCTTTTGTATAAAGGAATGGTCTAGACGATCTAAACGGGCATCGTATTTGGTATATACGACAGGTACACAGTCTGGCCATCTGGGAGTCTGCGAATACACAGTGATATGCAGTTTAAAGTGCGGTAAATTTAGTTTTGTGGTGAATATTTTTTTAACAAGATCCTAATATAATTAAAAATAAGTAATACACGTATATAATATCGCGACAAATTGGTTAAGCAAATAAACGTTTTTAAGCATAAACATACCTTCCTAGAT
Source organism: Limnoperna fortunei (assembly GCA_944474755.1). Classification (NCBI taxonomy): domain Eukaryota; kingdom Metazoa; phylum Mollusca; class Bivalvia; order Mytilida; family Modiolidae; genus Limnoperna; species Limnoperna fortunei. The sequence continues at coordinate 40,456,503 of OX104119.1, forward strand.
TCAATATGCTTAAAGTTAGAGAACAATAGCATGAAAACTGACATAACAACAAGAGCCGAATGTAAAGGGACGGTTACAAATCAGGATATGCAAAACGAAAAAAAAACCAAAAACACAAAAACGAGTAATGTGAGTAACTTGAACCTAATAAAACTATAGTTGCTCATAGGTGCTCCTGACGAGTAAGCATCGCCTGCCTCTAATAAGACACCCTCGAGTTTCTCATTGTCATGTCTAGGAAATTCTGGGAAGCTCTCTTTTATTGTCATCATAATTCCCAAGAATTATTTTACATCAAGATAGGACTCTCAGTCCATTAAGTAAAAACATCCATCTAATATTCTGAATGCTCGTAAAACAAATCAATATAGTAAAATGCATTCTAAAACCTAGTGGTTTTTCTTTCCATATTTCTGTTAAGTCAAATAAAATGATAATTTTCTTAGAACATGTTTTAAAAGTGCAAACACATAAGAGCACATATGCCGAAAATGAGCGAGAAAAATATTCATAGCCATCAGACTACAAAATACTAAGAGATTATTATATGGCGATTTTCATATCAAACCCCATATCAACCCGAGACAACCCCGTATCTACCAGAGGCCTTTAGGCCCGAGGGTAGATATGGGTCGAGGGTTGATATGGGGTGTGATATTAAAATCGCTATATAATAACCTTCTTTTCATATTTCAGACATTTTATGTGAGAACTTATTGATATCGATTTTTTCATCGGGTATAAATAACAATAACTTTCAATGATATTTTCTTGATTATAATAAGTGTGCATATGTTCGAATCACGAACACACGCACCAAAATCACATCTTTCTATTGAGTTTGAGAGATCTTGATTGAAAACTATATTTTATTAAATCGTCGTCTGCAAATGTTCTGATAAATATATAAGTTCCACGTCTGGAAAATTAGGAAAATAATCCTTGAACAATTCTATAATAGCATGTGTACAAGTTCGATATATATGTAATCTTTTTGGAGGAGTTGATTGTACGAAATTTGTAAATGTGCGGAAAAATATAAAATTTCCAATACTTATTCCAGAATAGCAGGTGCACAAACATGAGGAATCTTTCTGTTAGGTTTCTATGAAAGAAGATGTGTCTTCTCGACTCCACTGAGTTCTCGTTTGGTGCCATTTTTTAGCAGACGACTCATAAAGGGGAAAATCCTATAATAGTATAAGATTACCCCAAACAGATCCAGACATGTTAATGCTACACGAAAAATATTAAATTAAAAAAATAATCTTTTTCCTGCAGACTGGAATATTCATGTCAGTTCAGCGAGGGTGTGATATGGCATCCATATCACAGGGGTATAATATGGCATCCATCACACCCCTTGATATCATCACACCCTTTCGTTAGTATCTGGCATATGTTATCTGGTGCTTATTACTTTAATTTGTACTTTAGTTTATTTACATCAAATATTTATAAAATTATTTTTTGTAGTCTTTTAATACTTTGGTTTTTAACGGCTTACTTGAAAAAAGAATGTCGTAGAATATTTAAGAACTGATAACTAGGAAATAATAAACTAAAATTTGAGAACATTCCATAGTCTACAAAACTGTAAAGCATTCCATAATCAAGAAAATTCTACAACAGTCGTTAGAATATATGAAAAGGATATGCCTCAATGTTAGTTGCTGGATTTCCATAATCGATTATTACATAACGTATCAATGGATTATTATTTCTGGATAATCATTAAACCTTTCGTCCAAAAGAGTTATGTTAATTACATTCCTTTTTTTGTTTCTAATAGTTGTTAAATTAATTGCATGGTAATTAACTGTAATTAAATAATTATATTGTAATTTATAATTGTTTTAAAGGTATTTGTGACCCGTAACACATAACCATGACAACCATACGGAGTCCTTTCTGATTGGATTAAATTAAAAAAAAAAATTTCCCAAAGAGTACAACTCTAAATGTTTTGTAACTTCAAAAGTTCAAATGATGTATGCGGGTTCAATTGTAATCGGCAAACCTTGAGAATTTTCCCGCCTCAATTGCATACGACATTACCAGAAGAATTATGAATTGACAACAATCTACTGTTCCTTACTTACACTTCCGTTCTAATTTAGGTCCAAATTTACTGTAGAAAATCGCATTGTCAAAATAAAAATATGTCGTATTTCAAAACGCTTATATGTGGAAAAAATTGTTGATTTAACTGTTTAATGACATAATTTTTATGTTAATCAGTTTATGGGTAAAAGTTCTCTAGAGCATTTATAGCATCTATATTAAAAGTCACACCCCAGTGGAGTGCAGTTTTTTTGTCTCTGAGGGGCCTTAACGTTTTTTAAAAAGTTTGCAAGCTCTCGTGACGTTCAATGGTATTCGGACAAACCTCGAGACTTTTCCCGCCTCAACTGAAGACGACATTACCCGAAGAATTCACAATCTACTGTTTCTGACTTACACTTCAGTTCTAATTTAGGTCAAAATTTACTATAGAAAATCGCATTGTCAAAAGAAAAAAATGCCGCATTTGAAAACGCTTATATGTGGAAAATAATTGTTGATTTCAATTTGCACCTTTTTGGATCCACAAACGAAGCATAAGCTGGACCATACGCGGTAAGCAGTTTTTTTTGTCACTCTAAAATCCTCTGATAAGCTACGCTGACTTTTATTGTAGTTCATTTTTGTATTTTTTTTTTCTGGTGTATCCAAGACATTATGTAACCACTACATTTTTTCTGCTAGAAAATACTTTATAGGTTTTGCAAAGTGTAGGCAACAAATCTACACAGGTAACAACACACAATTATATTATTCTTTAAAGTATTATGGAAAATAGCCGAATCGTGTAAAGGGCTATGAAAAACATTATCTCGCCTTTTGCTTCTGAGATTTACGTTATATTGTTTTTATTCCAAGATACCATTGTTTTAGACATTACAATGTTTACTGCATGTTGTATGGTATTTCCTAAATGAAGGTTGCATTAATAGGAAACATGACTAAAAATAATAAAGAAAGGTTGAAACAGTCATCTTTGTTTTCAATAGACTACGTGATTCCAGGTGAGAGGCTTTCTGTATTAGTAAACAGTGAATAATGTCAAAAGATAACAGACGTAAAGTCATTATACCAATTTACCCTTATCCGTGATTATAGATTCATAAGTTGAAAAGCATAAATCTTGGGCGATTAACTAGTTTTATTGTTGTTTGTTTAAGTAGTTCTTAACTCCACTTCATTTGCAGCAAATTTTCAGCTAAATTATGACGTCCAGATTTGATTGGGAAGGAAACCGGCGTACCAGGAGAAAACTACTGACCTTCTGAAGAAAAACTGGTAAACCTTGTCATGTAAGGTTGGAGTTTAGTTCCCTCTGCCGGCAGTTACACCGAACCCGCATCATCAGTGTTGACAGATCACTGTTTCCAGCAAAAACCGTACGCCATGATATAACTGAAATCATCATGACGACGAGTAACAAGAACATGTCTTTGAACTTAACTTTATAATCGCCCTTAATTTTCCGCTCTTATTAGTGGGTTGTTTTCATAATTTTCTTATTTAGAATATAGCATTTTTTGTTTGATCTTGGAGAGATTCAATAATCCTAATTTTCAGTCATGCTCATCACGATGCAAGTTGACACGAAAATTATATGGAAGAATTACAACTACGAGGTAAAATAGTGTAAGCCAGTACAAAATGATTTACATCTTATTTAGAATATAGCATTTTTTGTTTGATCTTGGAGAGATTCAATAATCCTAATTTTCAGTCATGCTCATCACGATGCAAGTTGACACGAAAATTATATGGAAGAATTACAATTACGAGGTAAAATAGTGTAAGCCAGTACAAAATGATTTACATTTAAATGGGGTTATCTGAAAAATGCTATAATTAAAGTAGGTCTAATAACCACTCTTTACAGAGCATCGAGTGAATAAGACCACAATCCGTAATGTAAGTGATGTGTTATCTTTTCTTAACAGTCTGAAAGATCACGGAGGAAATAAAGCGTGTTATATATCATTTTAAGTATATCGGAATGTTTTCAATAAGTTTTTCTGTATTGCTGCGCATTAATATGATTGCTATTATTTATAAATATATTTAAAGTGTTATAAATGTATGTACAACTAAAAACTGTCCTAAATCTGATACAGATCATTTAAAATGCGAACCTTTACGTGTTTATTTTATATACATGTATTATGG